>CAIGRO010052776.1:0-13900 GCA_903798355.1 Fraxinus baroniana
AAAATTCTACATTTTTATAATTTTATTTATATAATCACAAGGGTCAAACCAGAACAAATCGCGATCGGTGACCCGCATGGGCTCAACTTGGATGGGTCAGCGGGCGGGCCTGGATTGTAATCTAAAATTGTGGGCCGACCCGGAACCGGCCCAAAACCCGTACCAGACGGGCTTTTTTTTATGCGGGTCGTTACCTGGCTCATATGTTGGCGGGCCGACCCGGTCCGGACCACCCGGATTGATAATTTGGTGCTATTGATGGAACACATGTGAAAGTTGTGCTACCGCATCACAAGTGGCTGAATTTTATAGGTCGAAAAGGAGTGCCTCGCAAAATATGTTGGCCGCATGCGATTTCAATTTGTGTCACACGTTTGTGCTTGCAGCACCACCGAGAATACGCACGACGCGCGAATACTAACTCGTTCTATACACAGTCCTGAAATTCATCTTCCGTTACCCGGCCCGGATAAGTATTATTTAGTTGACTCCATGTCCGCTCGTCGATTGGGCTACATAGTCCTTACAACAATGATCATCACATATTGTACCAAAAGTGACATTTCGCAAATGTCCAGTGTTGTACGGACGTGGGAATACAATTCAATGCATCTGTTGAATTTAATAATTTTCAAATTGCACATGTGAAATCAATGAATATTTTAATCCAAACAATTGACAATATGTATCCTGACAAATATGCACGATACCAAAAGCGGGCAAATTACGTTTCACGTGAAACGTATAAGGTGGTGGAACAATAATGCAGTTGATTGAGAATTATTTATTTTGAATTTCAGTACACAGTTGCATGGGCAAAGAGGGGAAAGTCGAAATATTTCAACATTAAATGATGATCTTTTCACTGTAACAAATGTGGTTGACAAGACAAAAGAATGCATTTTTTGAGTAGAAATTGGCACCAAACGGAGGCTTAATATAGAACATAATTACATCCATATAACTTAATAAATGAATAATTTTCTAAATTTCAAGGTGAAAAAGTTAAAAACGTATCAAAAAATTATATACACTTTGACAAAAAATAAGAAATTTAAAAATAAGGTTGATTTTTTAAAAATAATATACATCCGATTTTTTTTAATGTTGCAATCTTATAGATTCACGAAAAATTTCAACTTAATCCCTTAAGGGCTTGTTTGAGCCTGTATTTTTGAATAGTGTATTGGTGAGAAATGTGTTGTTAAAAATAAGAAAAAATTTTGGATTTGGGTGTAATATTATTTTATTAAAAAATGTGTGTTTGAAATGAGATCAAAATACTATTCAAAAATGCATTTTTTTTCTTTCAAAAAATAGGGTTCAAACAAGGGCTAAAATTGTTCTAGTTGTAGTGTAATTATCTCATCTTTTTATTTCAAATCATAGCCTTGATGTGGTGGGGATTAAAATAAAATTTTTAGTAGATTTTGTAAAAGTTGATGAAATGTGTTATTAAAAAGTTATAGCTTGTATATAATGATTAGAATTAATTATAGCTTGGCCATCCGTGCAAACTCATGATCTTCTTAAGCCTTCACATTCTTGAAAGTTTTTAAATTTTTTTAATATTCATATTCAATCACAGAGCTTACAATATGACTTGATAATATATTAACATAAAATTATTATATTTTTACTGAATAATCAAATTTAATAGAATAAAACGTTACAAAACTATTTTAAAAATGAACGTGTTTTCTACTTTTTGTTTTGAGGAATTATTTTTCAAATGAAAGATCAAGTACATTTTTAGCAATCTTAAGTAGACTTTTAAAATAAAAAAACTAAAAATGAATTCAAAACTGAAAATACAACCTTCGACGGGCCCTTATAGTACAAACGACCATTAAATATCACTTGGTATTAAAATTTTCATAGTAGTGTGCTCTACTACTACTAAAAATGGAAATTACACCAATCTATGCCTTTTAATTTCCCATTTCAAAAATCATGTTTAAAAGTTTTTTTGTACAAAAAATAGGCGATAATTTAATTTTTATATTAATAATAATATTATAAAAATAAATTAATCTACATAACCACCCCACCCACGATTGTCCAACCCAAACTCAAACCCTAACCCTAAATCATTTTACTTTCCCATCTCTCTTTCTATCCTCTCCATCGTCTCCTTTATCATTTTTCATTGGAAGCCATTGTGGAGAAATCATTGTCAAGAGACCACTGTCGGCTTGCAGCGTGATGACACAACAGTAAAGTCGTCCAAGCCATGGCTGAAGCCACTGGAAGATGCAGCAGTAGCGGCGTACACAACGAACGAACATTGTTGTAGCGACTACGCGTGATATTGTGCTCACTGTGTGCGCCCAGTGCCACGTGAAGCGATTGGTCTATTTTGTTCTATATTTTAGTTTTGGCTATTTTGTATTAGTGGTGATGCATGTACACAACAACTTAGATAATAGTTTACCAACAGATGATGTGCTCACATTTAATTGGATCAAAATCTCATCAATCAAATAACTTCTTACTTACACTTTGACATCTCATCATTATGTAAAATATTATGTAAATAGATATGTGCAAAAAGAATTTTCCATTTCGTATACTAGATTGTGTGGTGTATATGATAGTTTGAAGATGATTTTTAGGGTGGTTTTGGATCCGATCAGATTTGATGCTTAGCTTGATTTTGGATTTGTTTTGCGATGATGTCACTGTCGCTGCCATTGCAACTTTGATTCTGAATCTATTTTGCGGTGGTTGTGCAATGATTTTGGGGTAGGGTTTGTTGGTGGTGTTTGCACTTGGTGGTGGCGATGGCAATGCTAGTGAGGTTGTAGTGGATGTGGACGTGGTGCTGATGGGGTGGGTGGTGGTGTTAATGGTGGGGTGAGAAGAATAGTATTGTGAACAATTATTTGGTTAATTGTGATTAATAAATAATTTGTGACCCAAAAAATGTGTAATTCCAACTAAGGGTGTGTTTGAGCCACATTATTTTGAAAGAATGTATTTTATAATAGTAGAATGATGGAGAATGTGTGGTTGAAAAAGAATGAAAAGTTATTGATGTGATGAAAAATATTATTTTATTGAAGAATGCGTGGTTGATAATGAGTAGGAGAATTTTAATGTGTACCAAACATGGTCTAAATTTCTAATCCTGACTTACAATTTTTTTAAATTGTGATCTTGAAATAATTGTTATCAATTAGTTTGATAAATATGTGATCGGGAAATAAGTTGTGACTAGAGATGGCAGCGAGGCAGGTGCGAGCTTGCCTCTTTTTTTTTTTTTTCAAAAAATTTCAGTTAATTATTTTTTTTATTCTTCACGGGGCGGGGCGCCAACCCGTCGGGCTGGGACGGGCGGGTTTTTTTTTGACATCACTAGTTGTGACCTATAAAATATTTGATTTGTGATCAAAAAATAATTTGTGACCAATAAATAAAATATTTGATTGATGATTTGTGATCGAGAATAATGAGCAAGCAATTAATTTGATAATATATGATCGATAAATAAGTTATGACCTAAAAAAACTGTGATTTGAGATTGTGAAGTTTTGTGATTATGACCATAAGTTTTATAACATTATAACATTAATATATTCAATTACCTATTTAGTTAATAATATTTTTTTATTATTGATTTAATTAATTAAATTAGAATTATGACCTGATTTTTGAGACTTTGAAAGAAGTTTCCTAATATTGAAATTGTATCTTCTAGCTATTTTCCCCAACTAAAATGACGTGCTTCTAATTCTAGGCCTCAAACATTTTTTTTTTTAAAAAAAATACTATTTTTATTTTTATTTTCATTTTTAAAACAGAATCACAATGACCTAGAAGCAAGCCACCGAACCCCATCAACAAAGGGGCGTCAAAATTGAAAAATATGAACAAATACATTGGGATTACAGTGGAAAATTCAACAAGAAAAAATCAAACAAATAGTGAGGCAGCAGGTGCCATGGTATGAATCAAAGAATTGACTGTGCCACTAGGGGTTATGCTTTCTTCAGAATATAATACACGTATTGAATCGGTTTAGATTTTTAATTATTTGCGTGTAAATCTCAAAAGGTTTTAATTTTTGACAATAAATGTTAAAAAAGAAATCAATTTTTGATTCATAAAACTATCGAGGTTAGTAATTTCCTAATTAAAGTAACATATCGAGGTTAGTTCAACTATAGTCAGAGAGACAATAAATGTATAGTGAGGTTGAGTTCGATCACAACCTTTATTCTGGTGCTTATCAAAGAGATCCTACAATGACCTGAACTAGTAGATATTGAGGTTGAGGGTACATTTACAATGATCTAGGTTTAGGCCTATGTCGAGTACGCAACGAGGTCTTGCAAATGTGGCCAAGTTTAACATATCACACATGGCCAATGAAAGGCATGAGTTCATATATTCTCTTGGAGAATGTAATGATATAAAACCTATCCATGTATATGCAACTAAAGTCGTGACACCTCGTTCCCAGGAAGGTTTATATATACTCCCCTCCTTTAGACATTTTCACCTCTTATAACATCTTCCATATTTGATACGTTTTTCATTTATGGATGTTGACTTGACTATTGGAGTTAGACGAGAGACTTAGCTCGAACTTTTAGATACTGAAATTCCTTGAGTGCTGCCATTAGTGACTATTGGAGTATAGACGAGAGAATTAGCTCGAGGTTTTAGATACTGAAATTCCTCGAGTGCCGCCATTAGTGGAGGTTGGAAAAGCACGAGAGTCATCAATCATATTTTGTCATTACTTTACTAAGACATAAGTCCTAATCGCAGAGGTAATTTGCAGACAAAATTTCCATGTGTTTGCCTCCTCTACCGTCTCTTACACGATATCTTCCAAATGAAGAATAAGAAGTCTTTTGCTCTAATGATAAAATATAAAATATTTTTCTTTTTCTACATTGCGTTTTTTTTTTTGTCCCTATCGATCTTTCAAATTAGCTGAACATGATAGAATTCAATTCCCATACCCAATTCATTACTTTAATTGACAAATAGACATTATGTCAAGTAGTATATTAAATTTAGAATGCCCATTGATATAGATTGCATCCAACTGGGACGCATTGCCAACTCCCACATGTTTTGAGTTGCTCTCATAGAAAAAGTATCGGATCCAACTTTCCAACTCAACTGATTGAGACATCAAATAAGGCATTTTCCAGTCTTTTTTTAATATTGATTTTGACTTCAATTAAAATCTAAATTTTAATTCTTACCAAACCAAACAGGGATTAAGCCCCCGTTTGAGCCATATTACAAAAAGTAACTTCAGTGCTTATTTAGCCCCCGTTTGAGCCATATTTTTTCCTCACTAAAATGAAAAATATGACCGTTATCCATCACATCAACATTTAAATTCAAATTTTCTATCTCTTGTGTGGGCCCCAATAACGGCTATATTTTTCATTCTCATTTTCAAAAAAGGTGGCTCAAACAGGCCCTAAGTGTGATTTTGTCATATTCACTGTATTTTAGAAGGAGTCTTTTATTTTTTATTTTCCGTGGAGAAAGGATAAAGAAGTATGTGAAAAGAGTTATGCTACAAATATATAATCATTTACATAATGAGTGCCATAATGGACAAATGATGGACCTCTATTAGGATGCTCATTATGTAAAATATTATGTACAAATAAAATTTTCCATGTGAAAATTATTATAATCCAAACAATACGTACCGATAAGTGGCAAGAAGGCACTTCTCTCATATTGAGAGGTAACAACTATATTTGTTTAATGGATTAACAACAAGAATCGTTCAAAAAGATTTGCAGGAACGACACGGTACTTATATCTTTCTATCCAATCAACATATTTTTGTGTTTCAATTTTCTCAATTACAAACTTGATCTTGTTTATACTAAATCATTCTCACGAGTATTCTAAAACTAATCGATTTTTCAAGAAATCTCGTACACAACAAACCCTTGTTTTGTTTAGATGAAAACCATATTTTTATTAAATTTTGATGAGAGTTGATGTAATGTTTGGTTGGAAAATTGTTGGGTTCAATACAATATGTAATTAAAAAGAATTGCTAACTTTGACATGGATTTTAATTCAATTTTTTTTGCCCAATTAAACAGGGACAAATATCAATGAAATTTAAAAACCACAACAATATTTGTCATTCTGTAATTTTACCCAATATTTGTCATAGATTTCTTGGTAGAACTCTCACCCAACATTATACCTACACAAGTTGTCATCTTGCACACTTTGAATGCCAAATGACAACTCAATAAAGTAGCCAAGTACAAATGTGATCTCATCAGACATTTTGTGGCTCTAAATGACTACTGTTTCATATGCACTTGTTGGCTTTCAATATTCTTGTATGGGGTTTGGTGACGATTAAAATCAGATTTTTAGTAGATTGTGATATAAATTTTTAAAAGGTATAGTTAAAAAATTGTGAGATCCATAAAAAATATGGTTAATATTGATTGTTTGACTTTAATTTAGATTAAAATTTGATTTAATCCGTACCAAAGAGACTCTTAATTTACACGACTTTTTGATTATAGATTATAATCTCATGTCATTAAAATCCCATCGCAAGTCTAACAAAAAGATCGTGTTTGGGATGACTTATATTAAAAATATCCCATCAAACATTTTGTGGCCCTCGATATACTGTTTCATCCACATATTTGGTGCCTATTTTTTTATCACAAGAAATACTCGAAATCTAATTAACATTTTGTAAGAAAATCTGGTTTCACAGGTGGTTAGAAATAAACATTACAGAATGAAATAAGAGATCACAATTCACAAGACCAAACAACCAAGAATACAAGATTTTTGCTGAACAAAATGAACAAGAAAATCACGGAGAGATTTTTTATTTTATTTTTTGACTATGATATCACATTTCGGGAACGACTTTGCTACTTCGGGGTGTACACCACCCTCACATGGGAGTGAGACTCGTTTAAATAAAAAAAAAATATTTTTTTACAGTGGATCCCACCCACATGTGAGGGGGCCCTTGTATATAAAAGTTGAGGGAGCCCTTGTATATAAAAGTTGACGTAGAAGTAGAATTTTTCTTCCATAAAAAAGTTGATGTAGAAGTAGAATTTTTCTTCCATAAACCTTGGCGGTGTATTAGTCAATTTCTGAACAACCCTACAAAGATAATGACACCACACCCGTGATTCGTCATTGACCATATCATATTCTCTGTCGACAAATACAAATTTGTATGTATATATATATATATATGTTTTTGTGTCTGTTTGTATTATTTACTGTGGTCTATGGAGCATCTAAAATATCTCTTTCATATCTGCATTTGTATAAATGTCAATCATTCATTTCATTCTCACCTTAAACTCCATTTCAGGTCCAGTGCATCGATGGCTACATGTTTTATATATAGTGATAGTCTGATAGATCATACTTCATAGATGTGAAAATTGAGTCAAAATATAAAGGATTACCTTACACACTAAGCATTTTTTACTGCCTTTTACTGAATTCTTTGAAGGGTTTTATCTCATTTTTCTTAACTAGCCAACTGGCGACCACAAAGATTTCATTTTTCTCTTGGAGTTGTACAAGAAACCATTCTTTGCTTTCACGGGACCTTTTGGTCCTTTTCACTTGTCCTATTCTTGTTTGAATGAGGTTTATTTCAATTCTTTCCTACATGAAAGATTCATTGAAGGGTAAAGCTTGATGCAAAAAAAGCTTCTTTCTTGAAATTTGATTCATACAGTTGATAAAGAATGAGGTCTTTAGTGTTTTTCAAGGTGTTGATAGTTTTATTACAGTTATGTGGATGTTCTCTTGGTAAGGAGTGTACTAATATTCCAACTAGTTTGTCTTCACACACTGTAAGATATGAATTGTTGTCATCTGGTAATGAAACATGGAAAAAGGAGATGTTTTCGCATTACCATTTGACTCCTACAGACGATTCTGCCTGGTCGGATTTGCTTCCAAGGAAGAGGTTGAAGAAGGAGGATGAGGATGAGGAGGAATACAATTGGGCAATGATGTATAGGAAAATTAAGAATACTGGTGGAGTTGAAGGTTTGCTTAAAGAAGTTTCATTGAATGATGTGAGGTTGGATCCTGATTCAATGTATGGACAGGCTCAGCAAACTAATTTAGAATATTTGCTGATTTTGGATGTTGATAGTCTCGTTTGGAGCTTTAGGAAGACGGCCGGTTTGGAGACTCCTGGCGAGCCGTATGGTGGATGGGAGGATCCAAAAGGCGAGCTTCGCGGCCATTTTGTAGGTTAGTTTGTTTCTTTCGTGCTTTGAAATCCTCTGCCTATTCATACTACAGTACCTTGCCTTTTATTTCAATATATGTTGTGCACGAAGAAAAAAGAACTTTTTATTTTATGAATTAGCACAATTAAATTATTTCATTCATGTGTTGAATTGAGTAGTCAACGAACTTTTGAAGAAACATAACTGCCTCGTTACCTCAGAACTAGAATTGATATGCTCCTGTTATGCTCTGGATTTGTATCCTTTAGCCTGACTACGGATTATTTTCATTATCCTGATTTAACTTATTGTGTTCTACCTATTGATCTGAACTGTAAAAAGGTTAAACTGTGTGGAGCCTAATCGTACTTGCATTAGGTCGGTATTGTATAAAGAATTTATCAGAGGGCCATTTTTAGGTGCACGAGACATGCAAGGAGAACTTGTATTTCTTATTCTCTATCTTAGTGAAACCTATAGTGGCAAGTGGAAATAACTCTCATGTCGAGGCTGAGCCACTATAATTTGTTTATAGTTTGCTCGTTCTCTAATTGCAATCTTTAATTCTTTATTATTGATTCGCTGGTGAGTATATAATTTGCACAGTATAAAATTTAATTTGGCAACTGAGATTTTGTTTCTGTGGTTGATTTTATGAGCTTCATGTTACTGATTTTGGCTTAATACACTGAAGGGCATTACATGAGCGCTTCAGCACAAATGTGGGCTAGCACTCATAATGACACCCTCAAACAGAAGATGACTGCTGTAGTTTCTGCTCTTTCTTCTTGTCAAGAAAAAATGGGAACAGGATATCTTTCTGCTTTCCCCTCCGAGCAATTTGACCGGTTTGAAGCTATAAAACCTGTTTGGGCACCGTATTATACAATTCACAAGGTAAACAATGTTTTATTATTCTCTTCTTAACCCTAATCCATGATTGTTATGTTGAGGGCATGTTTGGTATGGAAGATCTGATAGTATAGCTATAAGACAGTATAAGTAAAAAAAAATAAGCTAAAATCTTGCTAATTATATTGTTTATTCCCGTCCAAAACCGAATACCGATATGCACAGAATGTTTAGGCTCATTCTTTCAAGCTTTGACAGATATTGGCAGGTCTTTTGGATCAGTATACTCTGGCTGGTAATGCTCAAGCTTTCAAAATGATGATAGGGATGGTCGATTACTTCTACAACCGTGTACAGAATGTGATTTCAAATTACACAATTGAAAGACACTGGTTATCACTAAACGAAGAAACAGGAGGCATGAACGATGTTCTTTACAAATTGTACAGCATAACGGTGAGCCATAATGATATATAGAGATGCCGTAACTTTTCAAATCAGTTCTGTATTTAATAGAACCGATACTCACATTCCAACTGAGGTTTTTTGATATTCATTAAAATTGTCCAAGAATCTTAAGGGAAGTTACACCTGAAATTTAGCATTCATGTGAGATTTTTGTTACATGATTTTTTCTTTTCTTTGTGTGTTCCAAAAAATGAACATTCAGTTGCTGTAATTCAAATTATGTTGTGATAGAAGTTATATAATTTGAGCTGATGTCCGGTTTTAACTTTCTTTGCAGGGGGATCAGAAGCACTTGTTGTTGGCTCATCTTTTTGATAAACCGTGCTTTCTAGGAGTGCTAGCTGTGAAGGTAGACTGTGTATTTCTTTTTACATTGAGGCTTATGGCTAGAATATCCTAAGCTTCCTTTTCACAATTGCGTGCCAACTATGCCCTTAACGTTTAACTCTATTAGCTATTTATATTCTCACTTGTAGGCTGATGATATATCTGGATTTCATGCTAACACTCACATTCCGGTTGTTATTGGATCTCAAATGCGGTATGAAGTTACTGGCGATCCACTATATAAGGTATTTTTTGCCTTTTCTGAGAAACAATCTAGTCTCTACATCATAGTGTTGATTTGAAGTAAACTAAATAAGAAAGGCATCGACTTTAATGAATTTCTCGTGAAAAGTTTTGCTGAAATTTTAAGGTCTAATAACCAAAGAAAGGACGTCTTTCTAAAATACGATCCCTTTTTACTTGGGTTTGTCAGGAAATAGGGATATTCTTCATGGATATCGTCAACTCTTCTCACAGCTACGCGACAGGAGGAACATCAGTTAAGGAGTTCTGGTACGAATAATGTAATTCCAAAAATGCATTTTTACATCTATATATCACCCCTTTATGCTTAACTGAGACCAAGTAATTCCTCTGAAATTATCTCTGAAAATTCACTATTTCATTTATGCTTCTTCGCTCAATCTGTGTGCAGGTCAGATCCAAAGCGTCTAGCTAGCACTCTACAAACTGAGAATGAAGAATCTTGTACGACCTATAACATGTTGAAGGTGTGCCAATATCCTTTAATTTGTAGGGTGGATTTACAGCACCTTCCAGTATTAAAATCTTACTAGTACTGTATTGTCCACTATATTCATAGTGCGCAAATATTTGATCTTGTAGGTTTCACGTCACCTGTTCAGATGGACCGAGGAAATGGCTTATGCGGATTATTATGAACGAGCTCTGACAAATGGTGTGCTGAGCATCCAAAGAGGAAGAGAACCTGGAGTAATGATCTACATGCTCCCCCTACATCGTGGTGCTTCCAAGGCTAAAAGCTACCATGGTTGGGGAACAAAGTACGATGCTTTTTGGTGCTGCTATGGAACAGGTGTGAATTACAGACCTCACTTTTCAACTATTATCCTATCTGTTATTGGAGGGATTATGTGTTTCTCCTTACTCCTCTAGAAGACATTTCTGAATCCTTTTATGATTGGAACTTCGTTGAAATTTGGATTCAGTCCATGAATCCCCATCTTTCATGATTAACTGATTTGCTTAATGTTTCTTGATAGCATGAATTGGAAATCTTGCCATTTTATTCGGAGGAACAAACTTCTGATAGTTCAAATATTCTTTCTACCTTTACTTCTATAGGCATTGAATCATTTTCAAAATTAGGAGACTCGATATACTTCGAAAAGGAGGCAGATACTCCTGCTCTTTACATCATCCAATACGTATCTAGCTCACTTGATTGGAAAACGGGACATATTTCACTGAAACAGGAAGTACAGCGAGTTGTTTCATGGGATCAACGCCTTCAAGTGACAGTGACAATTTCCTCAAAAGAGGTATGTTACTTCAAAGTCATTGTTCCCTTAGAACTCGGAAGTTACAAGTTAATGTTGTCTTTACATCATTCTTCAGCAAGCAGAAAATGCAGCATCTACCTTGAATTTTAGGATACCACTGTGGACATATTCAAATGGTGCAAAGTCCTCGTTAAATGGTCAGGAAATACCGTTAGCAACTCCAGGTGTAATTGATTATCCTTGTCCTTGTGCTGCCTGTAAATTTCTATTTTTTTTTTCTCCAAAGTCGTTTACTTATCATTTTAATGTTGCTGTATGTGTGGAAACAAAAACAAAGAAGAGACCACCAGCTTTTCAAATTTTTTGAAGCAAAGTTTTTAACATCCCATTTCTTGGTGCAGGCAATTTCTTCTCACTGACTAGAAATTGGAACTCAGGTGATAAAATTGCTTTGGAGCTGCCTATGAGTCTTAGAACTGAGACTATTAACGGTATGTCCTAAACCTCTTAACTAGTGATCATGTCGTTAAAAAAAAACGAATATGGACCAAATATAATTGCGACAGAAGCACCATAAGGATCAGAGAAATTATGACGGAAAGCGCCCCATTGATGGGTTATAAATAACTATAACTAATTACACAATCAATAGAACTCCTTCAATACAAATACTGATGTGTTCTTTTGATTGCTTTAGACGACAGGCCTGAATATGCTTCTGTTCAGGCAATATTCTACGGTCCCTACCTTCTTGCCGGTCTTTCAAATGGTGACTGGGACATCAAAGCAGATGCAATTAAGTCTATTTCAGATTGGATTAGTCCTGTTCCAGCTGATTACAATGCTCATTTGATATCCCTTTCGCAAGAGTCCGGGAATGCAGTATTCGTCCTCACAAACTCCAATCAAACAATAAAAATGGGGAATTTCCCTCAAGAAGGAAATGATTCTGCTGTCAGTGCAACTTTTCGACTAGTTCTAAACGAGACAACAAACTCTACAATGTTTTCAGGGCCAACAGATGCTATAGGGAAATTAATCATGCTAGAACCATTTAATTTTCCAGGCATGCTCATTGTGCATCAAGGAGTTGAACAATATCTTGGTATTACAGATTCATCGAAAGGTGGTGGTTCTACTTTTCGCTTGATATCAGGGTTGGACGGTAAAAATGGAACGGTTTCCTTGGAATCTGAGGACAATAAAGGTTGCTTCTTGTACAGCAGTGTCGACTATCAATCAGGTACAAGCATTAAGCTCAGATGCATATCATCAGAATCTGGATTTAAACAGGCAGCAAGTTTTACTTTGAGAAAAGGATTGAGTGAGTATCATCCTATCAGCTTTGTGGCAAAAGGGACGGACAGGAACTTTCTTCTGGCTCCATTACTTAGCTTAAGAGATGAATCTTACACTGTATATTTCAACATTCAGTCATAAGGTGGGCTGGAGTAGAATAATTCTGAAAAATTAA
The DNA here is from genome assembly GCA_903798355.1 of Fraxinus baroniana. Lineage (NCBI taxonomy): Eukaryota > Viridiplantae > Streptophyta > Magnoliopsida > Lamiales > Oleaceae > Fraxinus > Fraxinus baroniana. The sequence goes on from CAIGRO010052776.1 coordinate 12,840, forward strand.
CAGTTCAAAATTCAAACTCTTCTGGTTTTATATGGGCTAAACTATGTTTTACTTTATAGCATGTTTGCAGTATCATCAAGTAACACAAGATTTTTTTTAATAATGTCATTCATCATTGGTTGTGACCATCACGTATCTCGATGATAATGTTATAGAAAAATTTTTAGTTCAATCACTTAAAACTTCAAGGCACGTTACGAAGTCACTTTCATTAAGCTTGTGTCTGGGAGAGCTACTATTTTAAAAAGAATTGATTTTTGTACCGTTGAAACGGGCCCCACCTCTGCCGGCACATCGTCAAACTTTGACCATTCTAATGTGATTCAATTTTGTCAATTGTCATTTATGTCCTTCATTTCTATGCAAGTATAAAATCATAGAGGAACAATCCTATTATTTTACATACCCACATTATTTGACAATTCAAATGATCACTGTTATAAATCAATAATGACGGTGACATAGGGACCCACGGCATTTCCAACTGTTGAAATTTTGCTTAAAATGTGGTGAGAATCCTACCCTAGATGCTAAAGCGCAATTCGCCCCTAGGACAATACAAAATTTGATTTTGGCGTGGAAAATAATTTTAGGTGAATCGCTTCTAATTATACATTAATAATCATTATTAATTGACTGCTTTTGCATTTACGAAATCAATTCCAAGAATGATTAAAGTAGAATTCTTGAATACAATTACAGAAAATAGTTTCTACAGTAACTAAATTTTTGTGAAAGTGATAGAGATATGATTAAGAACAACATAGAGGGTATAAATTGGGGGAAATTCTGGAAGTAATAGCATTTGTCGTGTCTTTTCATAAGAGACAAAGCTGAATTTCAACCGTTCGATCATTAGACCAAAATAATTAAATGTTCCAATTATTGGACGGTAAGTAATAGACTAATAGTCGTAATTTATAAATCACACTGTAATGGAAAAAGGACCTTGCTACTTATACCCTCTTGTTTACACTTTAGTTTACTCGATCCCACCCATCCTCTCACATGGAGGTCGGGCCCCACGCATTTATTGGACGTGGGACCCGACCTCCATATGA
>CAIGRO010052787.1:0-11396 GCA_903798355.1 Fraxinus baroniana
TTTTGCACATTTATTTAATACCCAAGCAAGCTAATTATTGATTCAAATGAGTGAATTTCTACTCACAATTGTGTAATATTTGCTTTTGTATGCCAAAAATCATCCAAAGGAAAGTGAACAAGGAAAAAAGGAAGAAAAATGACCAAAAGCGTACAAAATTTACCTTGAAAAATTAAGTGAAACCATCCGTCAAAATCTTACATTTTCAAAACAATAAAGAAAGTAACAATCCGAGGAATTTCTGCCCAAGCGGGCGTCCGGTCGCCCAACGGTCGATTATTTAACGATTTTGAATTTTAATGTGCAACTGCTAGTTTGGTTGTCCGATTCACTATACGGACGTCCGGCTGGGTCGTCTGATTAGTTATAATTTTTTTTTTCACTACTATAAATATCATTTCACTTGTCATTCAATACAATACTTTTGTGAGCATTAAAGCGAGACATTATTGAACTAAATTATATTGATTACACATCTTGTTTATCTTTATCAAATCATTTATTTTGAAAAACTTTTGATTGAATTAACGTTTGAAAATAATTCTACTCATCAAAATTTTTCTCACCTAATGCTTGAATTTTATTCATTTGTATTTATTAAAGTGTTAAACATATTTCTTTCTTTGTACTTAATTTAATCATTTCATTTATTAAGTGAGAAATTTCAAAATTGTAAACTCAACGTTCTTTAAATTTGTAGGTCATATTGAGATTTCGTAAAACTCAATATTGTCTAAGGATCGATACTTCTTATTTGTAAGTCACCGGAAGTATTGTAAGGGTTCAAATAGAACCATAAGTCAATCAAATATAGTAAAAATGTCTTGCTTGTGATGGAGAGCTTGATAACAGAGGATGTAAATCATTGCTTAGATTGAACCTCTATAATTACATCGCTTGCCCGCTCTTTTTCCCTTTACTTATTACTTTTGTATTTGTGCATTTTTATTTTATTGACTTATTCATCCTAAATTTGCTTAAAATTGAATTAATTTTTCGAAAAAGTTTTAATAACTAATTCACCCCCCCTCTTGGTTAGTTATTATTGGGCTATCAATTGGTATCAGAGCAAGGTGTTCACTTTTAAAGATTTCACAATCTTGAGTAATGACTAACTACAACTTCAAAGTCTTGAGGGACATTCTACAAATCGTTCTCATTTCTTTGATGTCATGCATTATAATTATTGGAAAGTCAGGATGATGATTAACATTCAATCAATAGATTACAATATTTAGGAAGTTATTGAATATGGTCCTTATATGCCTACCAAGATTATTAAAGTTGATGGCAAACCCAATCAAACCATTCCAAAACTTAGAGAGGAATATGACGAAGATGATAAAAAGAAAATTATCCTTGAATGCTAGAGTCAAAAATCTAATTTATTGTACCTTAGATATAACTGAATTTAATCATGATTCTACATATGATATTTGACATGCATTAGAAGTTCCTCATGTTGGCACTAGTAAAGTAAAGGAAACCAAAATTAATCTTTTTGTTAAAGAATTTGAAATTTGTTTCATGAAACAAGATGAACCTATTGTTGACATGAATACTCGCTTCAACGATATTGTTAATTCCTCAAAGGCTTTGATCATAAATTTACTAATAATGAGTTTATAAGTAAAATGGTTAGGTCACTATCGAAAGATTGGAGCTAATTAACGACGTTGATAGAGAATACCAAAGATATTAACTCATATATGTTGGAAGAACTTTATGCAACCTTGATGGCATATGGGCTCAACAACGCCGAAGCTAAGGAAAATACAAGGAAAAACAAAGAAGAATCAAATGAGTCTCTTAAGCGCCAATTGCTCTTAAAACAACAATTGAAGAATGAACTACAAGTGAAAATATGAGTTATGAGGAGTTCGATGATCTAGTCATTCTCGTCAAAAAATGGAGAGGTTTTCAAAATAATTGGAGATTCCAAAAAAAAAAAGAAAAGGGTGAAGATAGAAGCAATAAAATCATTTGCTATAATTGTGACAAACCCAATCAAAAGATAATCGAGTGCCCAAACAAAAAAAAGAAAAAAAGAAGTATCAAGGAAAGGGCACTCCAAACAATATACGATGAAAGCGACAATGATAATGCTGTTGAAAATGATAGTCAAGAAGAAATTTCCAACATATGCTTCATGGCAATCGAAGATGAGGTAAATTCTATTGAAAAGTATTCATGTGATGATTTATCTACCTCATATGATGAAATTCTTGAGAAATTTGAAAACCTTACCCTAAATCACTCAATTCTTAAAAAGAAATACTACTTGTTGAAAAATGAAACAAAGAAAATATTGATTATGATTTATTGATTAAATAAAATTCTTCTTTGAAAGAAAAAAGTTGAAGACTTAACTAACATTATTTCTAAATTTACTCAAGGTAAGAAGAATTTTGATTTAATGCTTAGTGATCAGAAGTGTGTTTTTGATAAAGGAGGAATTTGATATAAACCATTCTTGAAACAAAAATATGTCAAAATCTATTTGTCAAAGCCTCAAACACATCTCCTTCAAAAACTACGTATAGCTTTTGTAACAAAGATAAACATATTGCTTATAATTGTCTAACAACAAAAGATGTTACACTTTAAAAGTAAGAACAAGTGGATTCAAGAATCCACCAAAACTAACTACCAATGACCCAGACTCATGTGTACTAAAGATAAAAAATTGAATTATTTTTTATAGGTACCAAAGAAGATGAAGAGAAAATAGTTATTGGATAGTGAATGCTTAAAACACATGATTGGAGATAGTGTCACTATCAAATTTTAAAACGAAGGATAGAGGTCATGTTACATTTGGAGACAATGCAAAAGGAAAAATTATTGGAATTGGAAACATTGGTAAGCATTCCTCTCCTTCTATTGAAAATGTGCTATTGGTAGATAACCCCAAGCATAATTTATTTAGTATTAGTCAATTATGTGATAAATGTTATCATATTAAATTCGATTTTTCTAAATGTTTTATTAAGGATGTTACATCAAAAGAAGTAATGTTTATAAGAAGCCGAAGCAAAGATATTTATATCATAAATATTTAATTTGAAAGTGATGAAAAATGTTTATCAAATTAAAATGAGGATTCTTGGTTGTAGCATAGGAGAATAAGTCATGTTAGCATGGATTTTTTTTCACAAATCTCCAAAGATTATTTTGTCAAAATTTTACCAAATTAAAGTTTGATAGAGATAAAATTTGTGATACATGTCAATTTAGTAAACAAAAGCTTATTTAAGCCTAAACTATATTCTTTGACTACAAAACTACTTCAACTACTCCACAAAAATCTTTTTGGGCATTCTAGAATCGCTTGATTGGGTGGAAAACATTATGCTTTTGTTATTGTCAATGACTATTCTAGATTCACTTGAGTTTTATTCCTAAATCCTAAAAATGAAGCTTTAAATACATTCAAACATTTTTGCAAAAGAGTTCAAAATGAAAAAAACGATACTCCATTACAACTATTTGGAGTGATCATGGCGGAGAATTTGATAATATCGCTTTTAATAATATTTGTAATGAAAATGGATACAAACATAATTTATTGGCTCCTAGAACTCCTCAACAAAATGGTGTAGTAGAAAGGAAGAATCGCACATTGCAAGAAATGACTAGAACTATGATTAATGAAAATAGCATGCCAAAATACTTTTGGGCCAAAACCGTTAACATCGCTTGATATATTGTTACTAGAGTTTTAGTTAGTCGTAAGAAAACTAAAGCCCCCTATGAGTTTTGGAAAAATAGAATTCCAAATATCGGTTACAAAGAAGAAACAAACATTCAACAAAGTGAAGAAGAACCTACCGAAATACAAAACGATCCATCTCTACCAAAAGAATGGAGGTTCGTTCATTCTCATTCATAAGAACTAATTATTGGTGATTCATCCAAAGGTATTACTACTAAAGCTTCTACTAGCAATCATCTAAATAGTTGTATTTTCATTTCAAAAACTTGAACAAAAAAAATTCTGTTTTCAAATGGTTTTTCAATAGGAAAAGCGGATACTACTCTTTTCGTCAAAACTCAAAAGAATGATATGATTATTGTTCAAATTTATGTCGATCATATTATATTTGGTACAACTAATATCCATCTTAGTGAGAAATTTTCAAAATGTATAAACATGTAATTTGAAATAAGTATGATGAGAGAATTTATATTCTTCATTGGTCTCCAAATTAAGCAAACTAGTGATGGAATGTTCATCAATCAAAATAAGTATGTATTGGACATGCTCAAGAGATTTGAAATGGATAACTTGAAACCGATGAATACTCATATGAGTACATTCATAAAATTGGATAAAGATAATCAAGGTACTTCCGTTGATGTCACAAAATATTGAGGTATAATTGAATCCCTTCTTTACTTAAATGCAAATAGACCCGATAATATGTTTAGTGTGTGTTTATGTGCTAGATTTGAATCAAATCTTAAAGAATCTCACCTTAGTGCTGTAAAAAGATTTTTTAGATATCTTAGTGGTACTAGAACCTTAGGACTTTGGTATCTATAGAGCACTCACATTGATCTACTTAGTTATTCGCATGTCGATTGTGCCAGTTGCACAATTGATCGCAAAAGAACTAGCGGAACTTGTCTTTTTTAGGCTTTGCACTTGTGTCATGGTTTAGTAAGAAACAAAATTCCGTTGCATTATCTACCGCTGAAGTCGAATCTATCTCGGCGGCTAGTTGTTGTGCACAAATGTTATAGATGAAAGAAACTATTAGTGATTATCACTATCATTCGATCATATATCTATCATGTGTGATAACAGTTGTGCCATAAACTTGTCTAAAAATCTCATTTTTGCACTCTTGAATGAAGCATATTGAAGTTAGACATCATTTTCTAAGAGATCATGTACAAAATGAAGATATTGTGTTAGAATTTGTGAACATGGAAAATCAATTGACCAATAATTTCACTAAACCTATAGCAATTGATCGATTCTCACATATTCGAAGAATTTAGGTATTATTGATGAATTTGATGTGCATAACTGGGTTATCTCTATTCTAGATGCTTTTACATGTTTATTTGTTGCATTGTTTAAATATTCACTATATTTGATTTAGTATGCTTTTATTAAAAAAATATGGAAAGGAGATCCGGACGAGTCTAACAGACAGCCTGGATACCTTGTCCTATTTGACAGAAAGTCATGCTAATAATATTTCTGCCAATTCGGACGTCCAGGTAATGAATCGGATCTCAAGTTGAACGCGATTTCAGAATTGTTAAAAAGCGATACAACCTCATTTCTCTCCCACTTTTCTTCATTTCCCTTGTTTCTCTTCTTAAATTATCCTCAAACCTTTCCCATTTCCATCTCAAATCTTCAAATAACCTTCAAAATCATAAAACCCATCACTTTTACATCACAAATCACTCAAAATCTCAAAATTTCATCCATCAACGTCCACATTCCACTCAAAACCAAACCTTAACTTCAATTTTTTTTTATTTTTTTTTTTAAATTTCTTCTCTATTTCATAGACTTTCTTGCAATCTCAGGGTCCAACAAAGCAAGCAAATAGCTTAAAAGCACCACGAGAAGTTCTCATCCACCTTCAATCGATGAAGAATTCGACAAGGAACTTGAGGTGCCAGCCAACCATTTTGAAAAATCTTCAATTTTAATAGGTAAAAATGTTGATTTTTCTGATTTTACTATTGAAACACCCGCATTTCATACAAAGGATTTTTTTTTTTTTAAATATAGGCTGGGTGTCAATTGCTACTTTAGAGAAACATGCACACCACGTCTCATGAAAGAATTTTATAAAAACATGGTTATTGCTCCTCATTGGGATGAGATTTCTTGTTTAATTAAAAGTATTCGTATTACCTGATACAAAGCTCTCATCCGTGATATTCTCGAGCTGAGATGTGTGAAACTCTAATTTTTCTTCATAAAACTCATCCTATTTTGGAAGGATATGACACTATCGAGGCACGTCGTCGAGTTACAGGGAAGAATATTGTGAATATTACAAAACTTAGTGCAAATCAATTAACTCCATGTAAAGTTTTACAAAACATCATTGCACGTGTCATTCTTCATCAAAATGGTCATCGGGATGAAGTAAATAATTTTGATTATATCATTCTCGATTCTTTTCTTGTAGGGCGGAAATTAGAATTTCCAACCATTGTATTAGGTCTCATGAGGCTTGTCTATTTCACTCATCATGTTAAAGTTTTATCTTATGACATGCTTCTCACTAAATTTTTTAAACATTTCGATATTCCTCTAAATGATGAGACATTTGTTAAACTTCACCCTACAACACCATCAATATTCAAACTCTTAAGTGGATGAAGATAGCAAAAGAACATGGTCAATGGGTAGCTCACACAAAAGGGTTCGACTCCACTTCGGGTCCTTCGACTCTAACTTTCTAGGACGATGAGGATGATGATGTTCCACAAGTTCTGAATCCTCGTTAAGATATTTCGAGCTTAAGTGTTTCTCATTCTTCGACTAGTGGTTTCACATTTACCGATGATCACTATAATTTTCCCAATGGGCGCATTGACTCACATACATCCTCTGTTGACAGCCTTGTCAGAATGCTTCACCAGTTGCAAGTTCAACAGGCTGCCATCCAAACCCAATAAGATGCCATTCAAGGATAGCAGGTCACGATGCAGGCTTAGCAGAATGCCTTCTACGCTCATTTTCCTCTACCGCCTCCTCTGGAGCCGTAGCTTTGTATTGTGTTTTGTATCTATGTCTTGGATACACTATTGCTTCATTTAGCTTCTTTTATGGATACTTCTATTTTTATGTTGTAACGATTTGGATGACATTTACTCCCTATTATTTGTGAGTATGGTTGACATTTATTTTGATCTATGAATGCATCATGCTTTGAGGTCCCCACTTACATGTTTTTACCTATTTCAAAAGGGGGAAAATATATAAGATGATATGCATATGTGTATAACAAATGTGATGTATGATTGCAAATATAATAAATGCTCGACTTTTATAAGATGTGGGGAATATATGAATAAAAGATAGTGGGAATATATGAATCATATGTAATATCTAAAGTTTTTTATTTCTTATCATTTGTTGCAAATCATCTTTGTTTTTCATAATCAAAAAGGAGGAAATTGTTGATATATAGTTGACTTCTTGTTTTGAATATAACAAACAAAATGTGTTATTCTCCAACTATTGAATTCGAGTCTTCATAGCTATTGTTGTAAAGTCGATCAGTTGGAGACAAAAAGATCACTACCAAAAGACTTGCAATTTTCGATCAATAAAAATGGAGATGAAAGCCAAGCATTCACATTAAGACAAAAACTTCAACAATCAAACATCGAAAATATTAGATTTAGATGTTTTCATTCATATATAAAGGTAAAATACTTTAATCCTTAGCGATAAATCGTTAAAAGCTCAAAAATCGAGTTTTTATGCACACGAAAAATTACTTCTAAAAACACTCATGTAAAAAATATTTTTCAAAAGGTAAGAATTTCAACTTGATATTCAAATTTTTTAAAATATTATTTACCTTGAAAAATTAAGTAAAAACATCTTTTAAAAGCTTTCATTTTCAAAACAATCAAAAAAATAAAAAATTCGGGAAATTTCTACCAAAGCGGACGTCCGGATGGTTCTAGTGGAAGTTTAGTTCACCCAACGGTTGGTTTTTTAATCGTTCTAAATTCTGACGTACAATGGCTAGTTTGGTTGTCCGGTTCAGTGTGCGAATGTCCGAAACTTTGGTTTTTTTACTGCGATAAAATATCATTTCACTTTGCATTCAATACAATACTTGTGATAGCATTAAAGTGAGACATTCTTGAGTTAAATTTTATTGATTACACATCTTATTTATCTTTATAAAATCTTTTACTTAAAAAAACGTTTGATTGAATTAACTTTTGAAAATCATTCTATTCATCAAAGTTTTTCTCACCCAACACCTGAGCTTCATTTATTGCTTTTTATTAAAGTGTTTAGCCTATTTCTCTTTTTGTACTTAACTTGATCATATCATTTATTAATAGAGAATCTCAAATTGTAAACTCAACATTCTTTAAATTTGTGGGTTATATTGAGGTCCTTTAAAGCTCAATATTGTATAGGATTGGTGCTCCTTATTTGTAAATCACCAGAAGCATTGTAAGGGTTCAGATTGCACCATAAGTCAATCAATTATAGTGAAAAGACCTTTCTCGTGATGGTGAACTTGGTAATGGAGAATGTAGATCATTTCTTGGATCGAACCTCCACAATTACATCATTTGCACACTCTCTTCCCTTTTACTTATTACTTTTGTATTTGTGGATTTTTGTTTGACTGACTTATTCATCCTAAATTTGCTTAAACTTGAATTAGTTTTTCAAAAAAGTTTTAATAGTCAATTCACCCCCTCTTGGTTAGTTATTCTTGGGTTATCACTACAACAAAAATGGTTTTTTGCAACACACAAAAGGCAACATTTGGTCATTAAATGTTGCTAAATGTGTTTATCTCAACATTCAAATAAGTGAATGTTGCAGTTGGTTAATATAATTGAGATTTGGAAACATTTTTTAAATGAATGTTGCAAATGTCACATTTTGCAACGTTTATGGAGTGTTGTCAAAGGTTTTAGTTATTACAACGTTTATCTGACGTTGCTAAAAACTAAGTCTATAACAACGTTTATTCACTGTTGCTAAAACTTGGAGTTTAATATACCACAACGTTTCAGAAACATTGCTAAAGGTTTAGGTTTAGGCAACGTTTATTATATTTTGCCAAAACCTAAACCTTTAGCAACGTTTAATAAGTGTTGTAAATATATACATTTTGCAACGTTTTTTAAACGTTACTAATAAGTTTAAGTAGGATATCCTATTGCAACGTTTATGAAACATTGCAAAAATATCCTGGCCCATTTAAATAAGTCCATCACTTTCCAAACCATTAGCCCACAAAATACCCAATTTCTTTCCAGCCAAACTCGACCCACTTAGTAAAAAACCAAGAAGGGGCTATCTACGAATTAGCCCTGAACCCCCAAATCTCTCGACTCTCTCTCGGTTGCGCTTCCCTTCACATCACCTTCTCCTCAAATCAATTTATGAAACCATCAAATCCCATTTGAAGTTAATCACAGTAAGATTTGTGTGATTTTCTTGGTAAGTATCCGGTTGATTTGGATTTTCTCAACCCAGTAAGTGCCAAGTAATTTTCTTGTATCGTGATTGTTTCCCATGTCCTCTTTCGAATCTTTACATTATCATCTTGCATTTTCTCTTCTTAACATTGCTTATTTTTCCAGGAGCCTCAAAGATTTAGTATCTGTCGACTGGTTGCCCTGAGCTTATGCATCTTCAAGTACGTATTTTGCATTCACTGATCTGATTTCTAGAGGAGAATCTGTTGCAATGGTTGCCCCAAAAGTATTTTGCATTCACTTCATCTTGGAGCATGTGGTCTAATTTTCAAAGGAAAATCTTGCAAGTAAGTATTTTCATTCACTGTCACCCTCCCCCAGCTTGGAGCACATGGTCTGATTTCCAACTGCCATTCCCACAATCTTTCTTTGTTTTGAGTTGCTGACTGATTGATTGTTGTATTCTGTGTTTTATTTTATTGGTTGGAATTTAATTGTTTGATTGAAATTTTTTTTTACAGTAAGATAATAATTTTGATCTGATAATGTTTATTAATTTGGTACTTACAAATACAGAAATTTATGTCATTGATGGGATTAATTGATCTGAATCTTAGTTTTTATTAATTTGAATGGAAATGACAATGTCAAGGTTTTAATACCATGATTTAGACATCAGTTGCACTCAGATTTGTCAAAAGTTATGCAAGTTTTAGTCCTTATGTTTTACATATGATGGTTGGTGGAAATCAGTCACAAGTTTGTGTCGAGGAGTTATTAAAGCAGAACTGCTTAAAACTCGGGACTAGCTTAGTTTGATTGTTTATATCAGTATTTTGGTTTTTATTTGAAATTTGGGGACTCATGGACGTTGTAAAAGAATAAATAAAATTTATTATGGGGCTATATTTTTCTGTTTTCAAGATTCTGTATGTGATAGAGTTGTTATGTTTGTTGATTGAGTTTGGATGGTGGTTAAATAACATCAATTGATAATCTTGTTTCTCTGTATTCTTGTGCTATTGCACCATTGGCAATCACAGAGAAAATATTTTAGTGTTCCAATTGCTACGCCATTTCTAGACTTAAAATAACCAATTACCTGAATGGTGATGCATTAAATATTTTGTTGTAGATGTAGAGAGGTGATTAGTGCATTTGATGTTTGGCTACGTCCCTTCAGTGTTGAATAGTATCGTTTGTATACAATGGACAAAGAGTGGCAACACTTATCGACGTTATCATAAAAAATTACATATTACGGATCTAGATATCAATTTGAAAAAATTTAACATATAATGATCATAAAGTTTATATTGTAGATTTTTAGAACAATATAGAGATGGAGCCCAAAATTTTGTTGAACGGGCTCGTGAAATTGCAATTCAGAAATGATAGTATACCCTTGTGTTAAGTGTTGGAATCTAATGCATCAACATTATGATACAGTTTATGAACATTTGGTTATTAAGGGGATGGATCCTATATACAATATCTAGGTATTTCATGGAGAACAATCAAGTGAATCAAATTTGCTCGATTTAGAAATGCTTGAGTTACACGAGATGTTTAAGGACTTCTATGCATAACATAATNTACAGTTTATGAACATTTGGTTATTAAGGGGATGGATCCTATATACAATATCTGGGTATTTCATGGAGAACAATCAAGTGAATCAAATTTGCTCGATTTAGAAATGCTTGAGTTACACGAGATGTTTAAGGACTTCTATGCATAACATAATATAGATCTTGAAAACCTTCCTGATAGAAGTGCGAAAGAGATTGAAAGTTTAGTTCATGATGTTGAAACGCCTTTTTATCCTGGTTGTAGGGTGTTCACGAAGATGTCAGCTTCTATTGCTATGTTTAAGCATAAAGCTTTACATGGTTTATCAGACAATGGTTTTAATGAACTCATAAATCTTGTTCGAGACATGTTGCCAGAGAATAATACACTTCCAAACTCATTTTATGAGATGAATAAGATTGTTAATACATTTGATCTTGGCTACGAGAAGATACATGTTTGCGATAATGATTGTTGTCTATATAGAAAGGAGCTCGAACCAGCTGAATTATGTCAAAAATGTGGTTTCTCAATATGGAAAGTTAACCAAAGGACTAAAAAAATTCAAAAAAATACTCCAGCAAAAGTGTTGCGTTATTTTTTTATAATACCAAGACTTAAGAGGATGTTCAGAATAGAAGAGATGGCAACACAACTGA
>CAIGRO010052801.1:0-15595 GCA_903798355.1 Fraxinus baroniana
CAAAGAAATCCATATATCGGAATATTAAAGTGATCCAAGTTTCCTACGCGAGTTTTTATTTGAGTAATGCATTGTAGTCCCATTTGGGATTACAATCAAAGTATATGTGGCTCTAAATGATAAGTTAAATAGAAAGTGAAATTAAATGATTTATTTAATTTTATTTATCATTTAATATCACATTAACGTCACCTATGCTAGAGTTGTAACCTCAGTGAAACAAAATAGCATTACTCCTTTTATTTTTACTTTGTGCAAATTCATCAAAAAATTATCATATCCACTAAAATTAGGGTTAATTACCCCAACAGTCACTGAACTTTGGCCAAAATTTCTACCAGGTCACTAAACTTTAAAAACTACATGGTTAGTTACTGAACTTTCGAAAAATCAACTCATTGGTCACTGAACTTTAAAAATCACCTCATTGATCACTGAACTTTACAAAAGATTTCTACGGGGGTCACTGAACTTTGCAAAAAGTTTCACAGATAGTCACTGGGTTTAGTGACCATTTGGGAAACTTTTTGCAAAGTTCAGTGACCAATGAGGTGATTTTTAAAGTTCGGTGAATGCAAAGTTCAGTGACCCCGTAGAAATCTTTTACAAAGTTCAGTGATCAATGGGGTGATTTTTAAAGTTCAGGGACCAATGAGGTGATTTTTCGAAAGTTCAGTGACTAACAACGTAGTTTTTAAAGTTCAGTGACTATTGAGATAAGTAACCCACTAAAATTATTTGTCAACGTAAACCTGAAAGCATTTACAAATCGAGTGGTGGACAAATATCGATTTTTAGAATACGTATTCTTAGGCATTTGAAGACTCCATTTTCGGTTTTCCGAGTTCTTTTATAGTTTCTTGGGTTGAGTTTCAACTTTCTTCGTTGTTCCTCATTTTATTGTTTAATTTTCGTACTTCAAATTGATGTTTGTGAGGCAAGAAAGATCGAACAAAAAAAACGAATTGAAAGGAATTTCGTCTCCTACTTTCTTAAAAAAATATTCTAACTGTTCTTCGACAATTACTTTAAAAGCTGATATTATACTAACAGATATGATAGTCAGATAGGGTTGGGGACAGGAGGGAAGGAAACATGTGCACGTTAGCATCTGTTTGGGTCATTTTTTAAAACTTCCCAATCAGTGAATGACATGTGTCCAACTTGTTTTTAATCTTGTACCAACCCTATTTTTGTAGCAAAACTCTTATACTAATTCAAATTAGAAGGTATAAATATTTTCTACAAAAGTATGGTTTATCGATGTGTTTATATATAGTACATATAAATATAAAATTCTAGGTTTTAGTTTTTAGAAATGTTTGATTGAGGAATAATATTATCGATATGTAACAATTTAGACAACGTTATACTACCATTCAATCAAAAATACTATTTCAATGGAGATGCCATTCTAAAGTCCAAGAGAGGTTATGCCATTTTACATACCTAACCATTTGTCACTTACTCCAAAAAAAAAATTAAAAAATTAAAATAAAATAGCATAACTCCTCAATAAATTGCTTTTTAGACATATGTTTAACAATTAACAAAACAAAATTAGAAGACTTACATATGAAGATACCCTAAAATTTTTAGATTATTTTAGAGCATGGGAGGGTAGAAAAGTAAAACCCTCAACTTAGGTTAACACGGATTGTAAGAGAATTGTGCAACTTTTGGAATAAAAAATAAGGAAAAGTTATTCAAACAGGGACAACGACAAGAGGAAAAAACATGTGCATCTATCAGCACCTGTTTGGGGAGTTTTTTTTTTTAATTGTCTAATCAATGAATGACACGTATGCCATCCGTTTTTAAATGTGTCACTGACCTAGCAAAACTGTAAAAAAAATATCAGACATCTTCATGGTATCAGAATAAGATGATATTTCCCAAAAAGTCATGGAAAATCGAAATATGGCACGTTACTACTTATGCAATTTTGTGCAATGAATATCATGTTTCAATGTTATACTGACATTCTACAACTAAATTACTATTCCCTCCGTCCCAATAATATAGACTGAGTTTCCTTTCTTGTTCCAAATATATAGGCATGTTTTCTAATGTAAAATATTTTGTTGTGTTCTTTCACCAATATATACCATCATTAAATTTCCCTCACTCTTCTTGAAATCATCAAAATACACACATTTTCCACTTCTTGGAAACATGGAACAACTTTCATTTCTTTTTCTTCTTCAAATTCTTTATTAATTCCAACAATAATTTAGTTTTACATACTGAAAATTAAATATGGGTAAATTAGAAAAGATCTTGACAAAAATTAATTTTTCAATAACATTAAATAAGTTTTCTTAATCCGTGTGAAAAACGAAACAAACCTATATAATTGGGACGGAAGGAATATAATTTACTATAAATAATTCTTAGGATATCTTCAGTTTTAGCACCGAATTGGTGCAAAAAACTCACTCCAATTCAATGTCTGATCATTACTCCAATCCAACACTGTTCATTTGGTGTAATTTTTACAAATTTTCATAATTTTTTTGCCCTTCATTTTATAGTATAACAAATCTTAATTTATATTATATCATTTTATTATTTAATGACTTAAATTTAATTTAATTTATTATCATTTATAGTAAATTGTAATCAAGTAATAAATAAGTGTAAAATATTTGAAATTTTTTATTATATGCAATTTATTGTGTATGTTACATTTAATTTTATACGTTAATATTAAGTGTAATATTTATTTAAATGTAACTTAAATTTAATAACTTTACTAGTAATATAATTGTAATTAAATATTTTTTTTAATAAATTCTTCGTTAAGAATTAAAAAAGTAAGAAAATAAAGAAAACATTATTCATCTGGTGTAATGAATTGTATATAACTTTGCAAGACGGTGAAATAGTTGCACCAATTTGATATGAAAGTTGGTATGGGATGGGGATGGCCTCGACATAGATAATAATGAATTTGAATTACACGTATTTGTCCGGGAAAAAGATCCACAAGACTTGCAGGAAAGGACAATGCTTGTGGCACATCACAAGGTACATCGGGAGTTACACCCCTCTCACATGGGGGGTGGGATCCTTTGAAATAAAAAAATATTATTTCAATGGGTCCCACCCCCCATGCGAGAGGGTGTAGTCCCTGTTGATTATTATTGATATATTTAAACAATAAAATATCATGCACGTAAATTGAAGTTTTTTACTATTTTTTAAGGACAATGCTTATGGTAGATCACGAGGTACATCGGGGGTTACACCCCTCTGACATGGGGGGTGGGACCCATTGAAATAAAAAAAAATATTATTTCATTGGGTCCCACCCCTCATGTGAGAGGGTGTAGTCCCTAATGTACACTATTTTGATGTACAAGTGGAAATGTCCTGCAGGAAATGTAGAAGAAACTAAAATGCCGAAAAGAACTAGAAACACAAATGAAATGTGGTTTGACAAATTGTCGATATCCACTGGAGAATAAAAATTTTATTTATTAACTAAAAAACCTCACAATATAGTATTTTTTTTTCAGTCTCAATATACATACGCTACTAAAATGTTTAAAGTACGGAACAACACATGTACCGTATATTTGACTACATGAAAATAAATAAATAAATAAACCTCTCTCTTCCTTGTACTTTGTCTTTGTGCCATGAACTGAATGATATTAGTTAGCAATGTTCGTGATCAACATCTAGCCCCCCATTTGACCCTTGTTAGAGGTGTCAAGACGGACGGATCGACCAAACCCGTGAAAATCGATCCGGATCGACTCGGGATCGTGGGCCAACCCGTGACCCGAACGGACGGTTCACGGGTCAAGGAGGTGTAACCCGCGAGTTTCGCGGGTTGCACCTTCACGGGCCGTGGTAACCGCGGCCCATGGAAAAAAAAATTAATATTATAGTTAAGTAGATGCCAACCTAGTTGGGATGTACTTAAACTATAAATTATAGTAAAAATAGGTACCAACCTAGTTTGGATGTAATTATGCTATAAATATCTGATAATAGTATTTAAAAATGTATTTAGTTGTTATTTGTTTAATTTAAAATTAATTTTGAAATGTTATAAATAATTCATGTAACATTAAATTTAAAATTCTATGTAAACATTTTTTGGTATAAATATGAATTTATCATTTTGTTCAATTCTTAGTCTACATTTAACAAAAAAAAATATATTTTTTGCTATAAATATGAAAAATTCTATATTTTTATAATTTTATTTATACAATCATACGGACCAAATCGGAACAAACCGCGACACGTGACCCGCATGGGCTCAACCCGGATGGGTCAGCAGGCGGGCCTAGGTTGTAGTCCAAAATTTTGGGCCTGACCCGGAACCCATAGCGGGCGGGTTTTTTTTCAGACGGGCCATTACCGGACCCATATGTTGGCAGGCCGACCTGGCCTGGCCCGGACCACCGGAATTGACACCTCTAGACCCTTGTAAGAAAATGTATTTTAAAAAATAATATTTTTTTGGAGAATATGTGTGGTTAAAAAATTACAAAGAAATCATAAATTCTACAAATGTAGGGTTGCCGTGAAGGATTGTATACGGCAATTTGGTATTTGAGGCTGCAAATGTAGCTTTTTTGGATAGATTTTGTGATAAATACTGTGAGAGAGAATGTTGGGGGATAATGAAGCGAGGCTAGTGGTGGTGGCCAGAAGGTGGTACTATGTGGATCTATGGTGACGGCTTAATGAGGTTGTGAAAGTGGTAGTGGTGGATGATTTATGGCTTATTTGTAATATTTTGAAAAATTTAGGACTATCATTGCAATTAGTTGTTTATTTTTTTAATTTTTTGTTTCATTTGAATAGGAGGGTAAAATCGTCATTTTATTGAAAAAATATTTGAAAATGACCTTTTATACAATGAAAGGTAAAAGGTAGAGGTGAAAATGAAAAACAGGGACGTTTTGCACAATGACATTAAAATATTTTAAAATCCATCTATTAATAAAATTCTTATAATTTCATGAGTTATTGATGATACCTAAATTTTAAAGAATTTCGTAGAAATTCATTAAATTCTCAATTGAAAAATATAGATTTTAATTGATTTCATTACTAGGGACACTTAAATTTAGAAAGACTTTTAAAATCTATCAAAACTTCAATTGAGAATATCATCGTAAATCTATTAAGTAAGAATAGTCTAGTTGAAAATTATCTAGTTTTTAAATATATTTTGAAAATTGAAAATTGTATGGTTATAGGATTATTAATAAATTATATTATGAAAGATTTTAGATATTTGATATTCCCTATATTATTTATTTAATAGTTTTAGAATAATCATTTAATATTAAATATAAGAAAGTGGTAGAAAATGAATCTATGAGCCTTAGAATCATAAATTTCGAAGTTTGACCTTAGCACCAACTACACCTTATACTTTTTAGAACACTAAACTGATGCACATAAATTTCCTAGCTAATTGATTCAATCACGCGGAACAAGTCATTTGTCCTACTTGCAATCTAATAGAACTTAGGCTTTGTTGGCATGGCTTTTGAAAAGTCACAAGAAACTTTTGAGACTCAACAACAGTTTTCAAAATCGTTTGACTAATTTTATGAAAGTATTTTATTAATTAGAATAACTTTTAGAGAAAATTGGTCAAATGTAAATTCTTCTAAAAATACTTTTGAAATAGGAAGTGTTTTTAAAAATTATTTTTCAAACAAAAATTAGTGGGTCTTCCTCCAAAAAAACTTCTACATAATGTAAAAGTAAAAACAAAAATCAAGTAAAAAGGACTCTTAATTGCATAAGGAGCCCTCTTCTCAATTTTATACTCCATCCGTCCCAATTATATAGGCTTGTTTCATTTTTCACACGGATTAAAAAAGTTTCTTTAATGTCATTGGAAAATTAGTTTCGTTTTTTCACGCTGATTAAGAAATTTTTTTTAATGTTATTGGAAAATTAATTTTTGCCAAAATCCTTCCTAATTTACCCCTATTTAATTTTCAATATGTAGAATTAAATTATTATTGGAATTAATAAAGAATTTGAAGAAGAAGAAGAAAATAGAGTTGTTCCATATTTTCAAAAAGTGAGAAATGTGTGTATTTAAATGATTTCAAGAAGTTGACATATTAAGTTGGAAAATTTAATAGGGGTAAATTCGTAAATAAACACAACAAAATAGTCTACATTAGGAAACATGCATATATATGGGACAAGAGAAAAAGAAAACTCAACCTTTATAATTGCGACGGAGGGAGTAATTATTAATATTTCCCTACTTACTAAAATCCCTTTTCACCAAAATTTATTGCGACTTTAATTACTACTTTTGACTTATTTATTATACTAAGGATGTGTTTGAGTCACATTATTTTGGAAAAATTTATTTTGAAATAGTAGATTGACGGAGAATGTGTGATTGAAAAAGAATGAAAAATTATTTATGTGATGGAAAATATTTTTTTATTGAAAAATGTGTGGTTAAAAATGATAATGAAAATTTTAATGTGTAGCAAACAGAGGCTAAGCCTCTATTTCTCTTCAATTCTTTAAAAAAAAAATTACATATTCATTTTTAACTATGCGAGTGTGTTTGGTAGAAATTAAAATTGAAAAATTAGCCGTTATTGTTAACTTTTATTAGACGAGTGAGACCCAATAACGTTCATATTTTCAATTTTAATTGACTTTTTAGCTCCATCAAATAGGTCCTACATTCACATAATAATATATTTTACGCATAAATCCAAAAAATTTCCCTATTTCTTAATTAAACATTCTTAAAAAATTCACTACCCCAACAATATTTTTGGAGCGTTATATCATTAATGCATATAGCAGATTGTTGACCACAAATTAATTATGTAGGTTATCAGGTTATGAATCCACTATAAAAAAGGTTCTACCCTNTTATGAATCCACTATAAAAAAGGTTCTACCCTATTCATTCTTTGCCATCGCCAAATACCAATTATGAGTACTGTAAACTCTCTCGTTCTGCTTCTAGGGCTCGTTCTTCTGTGTGTTCCCATTCTCACTCGTGGTGAGGGGGAATACTCAACACCAAGCGAAAATGCTGAAGTTTTTGAACAAGAGGATGTAGAGACTCTTCCTCTTCACATCCAGCAGGCGCACGCTCCCAGCCACCACAAACATGGCCACCATCACCACCACTATCACCACCACCACCACCACCATAAGGGCAGCCACAAGCACCATCATGCTCATCCACCCGAGCATGGTCCCGATTTCAGTGCTCCTGGAACTGCGCCTACAGGATTATGAAAGCAGATTAGTCGCAGGGAAAAAAACAAGACTTCTTAATCTCCTGATGATTAGTTGTTTCGTTTGTGTTGAATCTATTGATTTTTGTATCGCATGGAAAGAAGTTTTGTTGACATTGGTTACTCTTGATAGTAGCATCGCTAATAACTTTCAATAAATGCGGTTTTTGGTGATAATCTTATTAGTTATTACAATGTGAGCAAATGCAGAACTTAATTATATTTTATTCTTTAACCATTATTGAAAAGTTGATACACAATTCAAAAAAAAAAAAACATGGTAAAAATTAAGCCAAATTCGAATAATAAAACTCGAACAATTAAACTTGTAAGGCTTTTTACATATAAATATAGAATGGGTAAAGATCCCACAAGTATCGCCGCTGGAAGGATTCTAAATCCATATTGTCGTTTACCAAAAAAAAAAATAATAATTACGAGGATATATTGACTTTTTCATGTTTAATACACATACGAGAATAAAATTTTAGGATTAAATATATAAAACAAGATCTAAAATTACTTTTCAATAAACACTTGTATCAGTACTCGAATGTGTTTTTTATATTGTGGAATATGCCTACAAGTATTAAGGCTATACTGTAATATTTGTCATTGGGTAAAATATTAATTATTTATTTATATCATTTAATAGTTTATTGCGTTTTATATAATAAACATGTGATTAAGTGCATTCAACCTCTTCATATTACATTTCTTAGACGTTTGCATAGAGAAGCGCATAAATACATGGCTCATGTTTTGGTCGAGAATTGATTTGTCCTAAACCGGTAAGCAAAGGTTGGCACTATGTTCTAATAAATGTAGTAGGGCTGGTTACCAATTCCGTGTTCGATTTGCCTAAACCATGATGAGAGATTTAACGAGTGATGACGTACACTTGGGAATATATTGGACAAGACCAATAGGTGTAGTTTAATATAAATAGCATTGTCGTGCAAAGAAATTAAACTTTTACTGCATTTAATGATATTTGAGCATGTGATAAGGTGCATTCGACCGTTTTGCGATAACATAAGTTGAATGTTTGCGTAGAGAACTGCAAATATAAGCAACTCGTGTGTTGATTGAAAATTGATTTCCTAGAATGGTGAACACAAGTTGACATTTTGCTCTAATAAGATCGTAGGTTCAATACCAACTGGAAATACACTAAAATTAATTGTTGACTTTGAATTAATAAACATATTATACATATCTTGTATATTTTAATCATCATCTTATCATTAGAATTTCTGTTGAAAGAAAATATTTGATCACCAAGTCTTCCGAGCTTAGTATCGTCTATATACCGAATCAAATACTACAATCTTCAAACCCAAACCATAAACCAATCCCGTAACCCGATTGCTCTCTTGGCTTGCCCACAAAGGACAATTTGTGAAATAACAGCCACAAAGGCTAGAGGAAGAGATGAAAATGAAAGCACAAAGCAGAAGCTATTGGTTTCACTCACAAACAAAGGAAGCCAATAACCAATTTCAAACACGGCCAACTTTACCAACGGTAGCACCTTAGTGCCCATGTCGGAGGGATTATATTGTGTGTGTATTTTCTCAAGTCTTACAACTTCTTATGACACGATATCTCTAATGAAATGTAGTCTAATATCGATGTTTTTAGTGCGTTCGTGAAAAACAGAATTTTTGCATAAATGTATAGAGGACGGACTATCAAAATATACTACCACATAATCATTTAATATACGAAGTTTAGGAAGAAGGTCTCTAAGCTATAAATCTTCTTTAATAGTTTCAGTAGTAGCAATGTATTCAAATTCTGTCGTGGATAAGGCAACTATAAGTTGTAACTGTGATTTCCAACTAACAAAATAGTTAGACAAGGTAAACACATAAGAAGAAGTGGATTTTCTATTATCTACAAAACCCTTCAATTTTACACTCTCATTATTAACACCAAACCTTAGACCTACAATATTACTAGTTCCCTTTAACTACCTTAACATCCATTTCAAGGTTTTCCAGTGCTCAGGACTAGGATTAGACATGCATCTACTAAGAGTGCTAAAAGAAATGCTAAATTTGGTCTAGTGCAAACCATCAAATACATAATAGAACCAATCACATTGGAGTATGAAATTCTACCCATGTATTCTATCTCTTTTTCATTACACGGTGCCTGATCTTTAGATAATATAAAATGATTAGCTAAATGTAATGTAATAGGTTTGCAATTATACATGCCAAGTTTCTTTAATATCTTTGAAACATATGAGAACTGATGTAAAAACAAACTATAATTTGACCTATCTCTTTCAATTTCCATACCTAGGATTCCTTTATCCTTTCCTAGATCTTTCATCTCAAATTCATCATTCAAACTTATTTTATGTCACTTATCCACTTATGTGATGAAACAACTAAGAGCATATCGTCTACATATAGCATTAAGAACACCTAGCCATTATCAACATCTTTATGTTCAAAGTAAAGGCAATGATCGAACTTACTCCGTTGAAAACCTATGGATAGTACAAACCCTTTTGTACCACTGTTTAAATGATTGTTTTATGCCATATAGAGATCCTTTCAAGAAGCACACATGATCATGCTTTAGTTTTCTTTAAAACATTTCAGCTGATTCATAAAGATTTGTTCGTTAAGTTCACCATGTAAAAAAAACAGTTTTTATATCAAGTTGTTCAAGTTCCCAGTCAAAATGTGCAACCAATACAAGTATGACTCTAATAATAGTGTAATGAACAACAGGTAAAAAAATTTCGTTATAATCAACCACTTCCTTCTGAGTGTACCCCTTGACCACTAACCTAACCTTAAATCTTAAGGGTTTAGATGCGCTAGTACCCTCCTCAACCTTAAATACCCACTTACAATCAACAATATATTTATTCTTAGGTCTAGGTACTAGCTCCCAAGTTTGATTCTTTTCTAAAGAACTCATCTAATCTTTCTCTGCCTTAAACCATTCTTCAAATTGTTAACTTTTCTATTAATCGAAGTCATTGGCTGGATTGTTGACACTTGGCATTTCTCTCACCGCTTGATGAGATTCTAGAGGCTTTTGATTATATCTTGTGTGAGACATTTGCAAGATATTCATTCAGTTCATTATGGCTTTTGGGTTCTCGCGTCTGCTCTTCTTCCTTTTAGAAAGAAAACCTCATTCTTACATAAGGGTTTCACATTCTTGAGCGTTTTAGATCGTGTAAACTGTATAATCTCTTAGATCTGCTTCTGATTGTTAAGAAGTAAGGGTTCTTTGAGTGTTTTGTGCTTTGAATCTTTGTGGTTCGAGTGATTTGTGAAGTGTTTGGCAGAACTTTGTGATTTGTCCAATTTTATGCCTTAAGGGTGTGTTCGATCCAAAGCCCTGTGAAAAGATAAGTATCTGTGGCTTTGAATTTGTATTCTTGAATTGATTGTAATCGTTGGCTGCCATATTTTGGCTATTAGTACAACCGAGCAATATCCATTATTTGGATGCTCAACGGGGGATGTAGGCGTTAGATGTGGTCGTTGAACCTCCGGGGCTTAGGCCGAAAGAGATCTTGTGTTCAATCTTTTAATTTCTGCAACTTTAATTTTTGAGATTGATTTTTTAGATCTTGTTTTAATATCGTGTGTATTGGGCCTTTTCAAGAACGAGGGACTTCCATGTTCGAAGTCGTATATTAGCTCATGGCTAGATGCTAAAAGTGTCAAGTTGCTAAATGCCACTAGTTGAGCTCCTAGATGCCCCAGGCATGTGAAGGTCGATCTCTAGATCCAACTAGAAGACGTTGGTTCAGCTCAGTAAAACTGATCAGGTCTTTCTAAATGGTCGACCTCATAAGAGCAAACCCGACCAATACATTTTTATTTAAACTAACTCAACTGGGGTTGATTGTTTTTGCTTGCATATGGACAGACGTAGATGCATACTCGTATAAGTTTGAAGCATTGATCTGGTGCAGCTAGCATAAAAAATATGGTAAATGAATGTGCACTGTTAAATAATTGAATCATTCATATTTTAAAAGTCCATGCTTGCAAATACAAGAAAACAAAGACTTGGATCTTTAATTTAAGAAAAAATGAAATTATTGTTGCCGGTGAAACCAATAATCGAAGTTGAGTCAGTAGCATAAATCTAAGTGCTTGGTTGGTATAACTTAAAAAATTATTAGAAAGTTGAGATTAAAGTCAACAATTAATTTTATCAACAAATTTCATTTCATCTACAATTTTTTTTAATTTTCAACCACACATTTTATTAATTTTTATCGAAATTTGCTAAAATTTTATTAGATACTTTGTCCAACAACCCTCAAATGTTATTATATATGTGCACATATAGCTCATCACTTGATCAAAAAAAGTATATCCTCCGCCAGTTACTGTGGAGCCTATGACTGGTGGTCCAAAAAATTAGTTTGGCTAACTTACCAAAAAAAAAAGTATATGAACAATTAAAGTCAACTCAAAATTCTTAAGTCATTTTTTTTTTGGTTCAACTCATCGCCTTCTTAAATATTTCGATCATCAATACAACAATAATTATTGAATGAGATGACTTTATTTTAAACCTTTAAAATGCAATCTTTTTTATTTTTATCTATTCAATTTAGTCGAAAAATTAGTTAACTGTCATTTCTGGTTTATTTATTTTAAATTAAAAAAAGTCAACTCCACTAGATTAAGAAAATTAGTAATAATTTTTATTCCTTTAATGTTATACTTTGTAGTTAAAATGGCCGGCAAATGTCATTCATTTTGGACAAATAACAGGCTGCGCCAACACCATATTGTATTGTTTCTATCAATAGCCATTACTTCATCTTGCACTGTCTCTTACATAGTAAACGTTGAACACGAACACACGCGTGTTCGTGTTGTGTTCGTGTTTTTGTTCAATCGTTAATGTTTTATAACACTACGGGTGCTTAACACCAATTTAGGTAGAAGTTAAAGTAAATATCTACATCGGGGTACTACATAATATTATCCTATTTAGTTTACAAATTTATAAATATTTAGGTGATTTTTCACTTAGAAGCTTGAATTTTTTACAACCAACCACGTGTCAAGTCGTAATGATTGCCATCTCAAATATGTATTTTGCTGAGTTGTCCACACGATTACGTCGAATGAGCTAAAACTGCACTCGAGTGGTAGCACTTGATAATGTGACCATTGAAGTGTGAAATGCCTAAATTTAGCCAAATATTTGATGGCCAAGTTATTGAAAAACCCAAAGGGAGACCTCATTTACATAAGATTTTGTGTTTAAGTACGTGACTATATATTTAGCTTCGACTCCCTTACCATGGACGACCAAGAAAGATGATTAATGTGACATGTTTAATATGTTGCACTGAAAAATAATTGTACATTATACACCAAATCCAACGTACCTAATATTCATTCAGTATTTGCTAATTTTTCAAAAATAAATAAATTAATATAAGTGGAATATTAATTAAGAAGTATATTTTGGCAAGGTAGCCCAAAACTACTTGTGTTTATTTTGAATGAATCCTCTAATCACTTCCGCTTTCTACGTATTTAGACATGGCCACATGCTTGCCTTAAACAATAATCAATGAAACGTGAACATAACAAAGAAGCCGGCCACCTCAGTGTTATATTACATAACTTGTCAACTAATTTTTAATGGCAGTTGACACAACATTAAATGGACCCTTAATCACAATTAATTCCATCATTATCTGGTGGATCTCTAAGGTTATCTCTACCTAATTTCTCCTAACATATAGACTCTTTTTTTCCATTTTTTCTCTTTTTTTTTTTTCCTGATTTTAGTTCCTTTTCGCCTTAAAAAGTCAATTATCTAAAAAATAATCATTAAGTAGTCGAAACAATTAGGTGGGACATGCACATTCACTATACTAAGTGTCCGTTTGGCACATAAGCTTCTCCTTTTCGCCTTAAAAAAAATCAATTATCTAGATAACCGAGTCGTTTAGTAGTCGAAAGGATTAGATGGGACATACACGTTCAATATATTAAGGGTCGGTGTGGCATATGATCAGCTTCTACTAAAAATTCTTCTAGTCGGCCAAAATATTTTTAGAAACTCATCAAAATATGTACAAAAACAGCTTCCTAATCTCATAAATAACTTTTGACTTTTTAAAAGTACCGTCAAACGAGTCTTAAAAGCACTTTAGAAATGAGCGGATAATACATGGGGTGTGTTAGTTAAGAAACTTGAAATGTTAGGAATAATTCAGTTGAAAATGTAGGTGTGAATTGGTGGGATGAGAGTTACTTAAAACTGTCAAAACATAACAAATAAAAAAGCTTAAAATTGAAGTATTACATAGAAAAATATATTAATACAGGTGGATACACACATATATAGGCAGTTACCAACCCATCTTTCCTATCCACTTGATTCTTTGTCATTTAATGAAACAGACAGACAAAGGAAGTTTTTTTTTTTAAACGAAAATAAATAAATAAATAAAAATAAAGACAACCTAATCCACGACTTTAGTTGTGGTGCTGGTTATGCCTAACCATGTCCATGCTATGCTATCCCTTTCTCTATCTCACTCACATTACACGTTCTTTAACACTTTGGAGGGTTAGAAATCCCTTTTCCACTCAAAAGAAATTAGAGAAAATAAATATAAAAAATAAAATAATGAGACTCATCACTAACTTTTCGTGAATGAAAGCAACCGTGAACTGTATTTTGTTACTTACTCAAAGAATTCAGCTTTCAACATAACATAAAAAGCAAGAAAGACTTAAAAAGAAAGAATTAATAACGACAATATTAATGAATTATGAATTATAACAATTGATAATTATGATAAAAAAGAGAATGTGAAACAATTTTTTTAGCTGTTGAATCAATGTCAACTCTTGTCTTCTAGTAGTGGCAGTCGACTAAGGCCGGGGATGAGAAGAGAAGAAACTTTTCATCCGGCCGGTGATCATCCTCCGGTGGTGCCGGGAGGTTAAGATCCAAAGCAAGAATATTTCTATGTTTCTCAGAATCATCTGTGCCACTTCTAGTAGTATTTGGTGCTGTCCTATGCCTTCTCATGTGACCTCCCAATGCTTGTCCTGATGAAAACTCTGAACCACATATTGAACACTCATGGATTTTAGGCTTAATATCAACTTTGCTTGATGATTGGATCGAAGGTGGTGGACTAAGCCTGGTGATGAGCAATGTCTTTTCTTCGTCCTTGTGACTGAACGGTGATGATTTTTTCTGATCATCTGATGAAGACTTGGGCTTTTTGTGACTTGCTCTGTGCCCACCTAAAGCTTGAAATGATGGAAAAGTCCTATTGCAAGTTTTGCATTCATAAACATAGATGCCAACCTTTCCTTGTGTTATATTGGCCATTTCTGTGAATTTCTCCACCTTGTCCCCACTTTGTGCTAAAAGAATTAGACAATTGGCCATGTCTTCATCTTCCTCAGTACTTGTAGATATTCCAGTTGATGTTGTTGCGGTTGTGGGAGATGAAACCAATAAACGGAACTCATTTCCGCCTCGACCGCCACCACAACCACCACTGCTCGATGAGCTAGAGTGTGATGGCCTTAGCTGCTTTGTACGCTTTCTTTTAAGGATCATTTGATCCTTGTATTTTGTAAACTCTTCTATCATCTCCATTTCCATATACCCAAAAGAGGTTACAAGTTTCAATATATAAGAGAGAAGAACTAGAATTTAGAACAAGACTTGGGAAGGACACTAAGCAGTAGTGTAAGAAAGCGGTGAGTGAGATGATAGAAACTGTGAATGGATTATCTATATGTGTGTGTATGTATATATATATAATCTTTTGTTTTTTTTTTTAAAGTGTTTGGAGTTCAAATCCACCCTGGTCGACAGTTACCATGAATTAGCCTGTGGCCACCAATATTCCTTGCGTTTCCAACTTGAACAAGTGTTTTTCTAACAAAGTGTACAACAATATTTAAGATCGAAGGGTATAACGGATAATATTTTTAATATGCCTTTGTTTGATTTAGATAAAAGTCGGATTTTTAATAAATTTTGATAAACTTTAACGAGATGTATTGTTGAAGTTGCGGATCTCGTGAATGTGTGGTTACAATTAATTATTGATTTCCATTCTCATTTTAATTCAGCTTTTTTGGTGAACCAAGCAGGGGGTACGTCGATTGTATTTCGTAGATTTTATCTTATTATATGCTTAAAAAAAAATTTATGTCACAATGAGATTTTACTTTTAAAGGGATAAAAAATTTCATCATGATATTTCAAATAATGCATCATCGCTTCATGTCTTCTTAAACTTAAAGAAAAGTATACTATTTTTAGAGAGAGAGAGAGAG
>CAIGRO010052811.1:0-11753 GCA_903798355.1 Fraxinus baroniana
CTTTCCATTTTATTATTATTATTATTATTATTATTTGCTTTTTTGCTCCTTTTTTTTTTTTTTTTTTATCATTTTCCCCTTTTAGAATCGACTCTTCGTTCTTCCTCCTTTTTTCTTTTTATTCTCTTTTTCATTTCATTTGTTTTATACGTGACCTTTTAACTTTTATTTTATTTTCTCTTCTTGTTTAGTCATCCTCAATTTCTTATCCCCAAACTTAACTCTCTTCAAATTCTATAAGTAACGCTAACAATCTTTTATAGTAATACTGATATGTATGGGTTTTTGCTTTAGCTTTTTATGACCTCTAGTATATTTTTTTTTGGTATCTTTATAAATTTTGGCATGAAAGTATAAAATTGGTCAGATTTTTCAATTGTTACATCTATATCCCATCTATTATGAAAGGAAATCATAAATGTTCACAAAAAAGAGTACTAGAAGTAAATTCAATGACATTTTATACACCATTTGGTTTTTCGTATTCTTAATCTTGTACTTTGTGATATGACAAATGCTTGTATAAAGGGTGGGTAAATCTTTCTTTTATTGTACAATACACATAAATATTGTTTTCATCATATATAAAGTGATGGAGATTTTCTCACGATAATACAAAATGTCTGACACTTAATCCACTAATACAAACACATTGGTTAAACTAATTTGAAAGTGTTAAAACAAAAAGATTTCAAACACCAAAGTTTAAATCATCTTTAAAACACTTAATGGAAACATGTAAGACCTTAAGACATCTAAAGTTTATCTTGTAACATTATAGATTTTGAGTTCTTGCTATGTATAATTTTTGGTACAATATATTGTCTACTATTATTAGAGTAATTAAAATGTTGCAAGTAATGACATGCTTATTTAAGCTGCTATTAGTCACTTGAAAGAACTTAATTCATTTGTTGAAACATATGGAGAAACTTGATTTAAATATGACAAGATTACTGCTAATGAAGTTGATGCTCAAATGGAAGTTGAACCTGCATTTAACGTCATTAGGAGGAATTGAGTTTGTGTTGCCACTGGGTGAAGTTGGCTCCATCAAACCTATCCAATTGCACAAAATCTTGGTTAATCAATTTGTAGTTGCAAGCATCATTTGACATTCTTGGAAATAATAGCAACAATGGAGAGAAAAGAGATGAAGATGGAAACACAAAAAATGAATAAACTGCAAGACTTGAAAACGTGATTACCGTTGTTCTCAAACGATATTTGCCTCCTCTCCAAATGCTTTTAAGGAATCAAATGACAAATAGTTTGTAAGATTAATCAAGTCTAAATAAAAATCACCAAAGCACAAGTGTTTCTTCAAAGTGAACTAATGAAAATCTTAAGTTTGAATGTGTGAAAATTGTGAAAATTTCCCAAAAATTGTAGGGAATGATTGTATGTTTGTTATGTTTTTTGAGATGAAAAATATTCCCTATTTATAGTTTTTCATCACTTCTTCACAAAATGGTTCCAACTGTATATGAAAAGATGGAACTTGCCACTAGATTTCAAATCTGAAAACTAGCCTAGCAGCTTGTTTCCAAACCAACGCAATCGCACGGGCTATTTCCATGTGATCGCATGGAGATAGGCTTTTAGCCTTGGGTATTTGGCATCTACCCCATTCGATCGCATTGTCCTTTTGCAAGTTGAATCCTCCCATTTTGGCATTTTCGCTTTCATTCCAATTAATCACTTTGTAAGCTAATTATTAGTCCACCATCCTAACATTGGTTTTGAACAATATAATTATAACAATTCCCCACTTGTTCAAAATCAATATTAGTCACATATTCAAATATCAACACTTATGCATAAAGATTATATATCTTTCGATTTGAATCTAAACATAACTTAAATCTCACAAAGAATTATCAAAATTCCAAATAGTATGAAAGTTTTGAACCAGTTATTCTTTATGACAATACCGATGAAATCATATTCACAAATGTTATGTTTTCACAAGTTCTCCAAAGTCGCTTAGTGCTAATATGACATTGCACTTATCCTATTCATTAACTTTTAAGAAATAAATTCTAACTCTCTATTGAGGCAACACCACCACCTCGAAGTTCACATAGGTAAAAATTTTCCAGTATCTTTGTTACTGTTATAGATACTTATACCCTGTACTAAACTTCATTAAGAGTTTTATAACTCATCTCTCCAATCGTAACATCCAACACTATTCACCAAGTATAGAGTTTTAAATAAGTTAGTAGTATTGAAACTTATCCACCCATCGAACAATTTGTTATTACCCTTAGAACCTATATATGCTTGTTTAGTATAGGGTTGCTATCATTGGTGGACTTTTAATAAATGAGTTACCCATCCTTCTCGATGTTGATCTTACTAACATTCTTGTAGGAGGTTTAGTCAATAGATCAACTAAGTTCTCACTAAACTTAATATATGTAAAAGACATTATTTCATGCTTGATTAATTTTCTTACATATTCATGTCTTATACTCATATGTCAAGACTTTCCATTATATACTTCTCTATATGCTCGTGCTAAAGTGGTTTGGCTATCACACAAGATAGGTATGAAAGAAATATTATTTGCATCCAAAGGAATTTCATGAAGAAAATCCCTTAGTCGCTCAGCTTCTTTTCTAGTTTCGGCCAATGCTACAAACTCAAACCCATTGTTGAATGTGTAATGCATATTTGTTCTTAGACTTTCAAGAAACTGCACCTTCTTCAAGAGAAAACATCCAACTTGAAGTAGACTTGTTTTTTCTAGAACTCGATATCCAACTAGCGCCGATATATCTTTCTAGTATAGTTGGGAACTTTGACCCTTTCTACGGCCTTCCAATGTTCCGAACTTGAATCTCTAGTAAACCTATATAGTTTACTCACAACAAATGCAACGTGTGGTCTTGTACATTGTACCATGTACATAAGACTTCTAATTGCACTCGTATATTCAATTTGATCTATTGCTCTTCCATCGTTTTTATTAACGTAATACTTGGCTCCAATAGGGTATTTGCTTTTTTAATATTCAAACGCTTGAACTTATTTTTCACATTCTCAACATAATGTGATTGGCTTAATATATAATCCCCACTATCCTTTTTAACTTTAATGCCAAAGATAGTATCCACTTGCTCAAAATCTTTCAATTTTGAAAATACGTAGTTTACTAACTATGTTCGACCTTACGTGTGGAATTATACTAAATAAATCAACAAGTTACCTTTAATTAGTTTCTAGATGATAAAGAATACAATCTAATTTTCCTAAATTGAATTACTGCAGTTGTAATATTTGGAAAGCAATAAATAACATAAAATTTGGTGGCGGAGAAACCCAATTGGGTAAAAACTTCAGGACCAGTCCAATTACCTTCACTATGGACAATGTAGGTTACAGTTCAATTTCAGACTAGCTCCACCAGCTGTTGTAAACCCTACAATTCCAAGATTTGTTGTTCCTTCCAGACTCACAATCTACTATCGTAGATACTATCTAGCCAACCTGTCAAATCTACAAATTTACCT
Source organism: Fraxinus baroniana (assembly GCA_903798355.1). Lineage (NCBI taxonomy): Eukaryota > Viridiplantae > Streptophyta > Magnoliopsida > Lamiales > Oleaceae > Fraxinus > Fraxinus baroniana. The sequence goes on from CAIGRO010052811.1 coordinate 3,519, forward strand.
CCTGTAGCTTCTAAAATCCATTGTAAATTCCAAACTCACAATCTTCTACCAAGATTTGTTGCATTAGTCTTACAATCTTCTGCACACGTCTCTTCCAAGTGGATACCCAGGAATCACCAATTCCTATTCTTCTTCATGGACTTGAATCCCTTTCTTAAAGTGTTAAGGAAGCCAAGTGTTTTAGATTAGTGAACCTTGATATTTTCCCAAAACTCGGTTGTCGGATCATAAGAATGATGTGGATGAATCAATCAATGAATTGCCTCTTGGATCTCTCTAACAATGACACGAAAGTGTTTTTCAATAGTAGCTCTTTGAAGCAACATATGAAATTCATCCAAGACAGCTGTATTTATAGTTGGAGAAGTTTAGGTCTTATGGACCGTGTAAAACTGTTCAAAATCGCGAATTAGGTTTGGCCGTATAAATATGTCGTTCGAACGATGGAGCCTTTCGCTCAAGCGAGGGTGTTGTGCCTCGATCGATAGCGAGATAAAAGGCGAGCGATGACTCTTCTGTTTTTTTCGTTCGAGCGTGAGCCAGGCGAGCAGCTAGCGAGATTCTGGTGCCGCGTTTTCCTTGTTTTCAACCTCTAACCCTAAATTTTCTCATCTACATAAAATTGTTTCTAAGTCCCCGACTTTTTACAAGTGTTCAATTAAGACATTTTTGTTCACAAACATGCCAATTACCATATTGGACCTAACAATCTCTCCTTTTGGCATTTTGTGACAAAATCATACAAATAAAGTCAAGAAAATAAAATACATCAAACTAAACTACCCAATCTCTACTACCCAAGTTACTTAACTTCTTCTACTTCTGGCATTCCTTGGTATACCTGTTTCCTGAAATTAAAAACTCAATACCAGTATAAAAGCACGTGATACAGAAAATCAAAAATTCATGAACACAAATAAGCATGCTAGTCTGAGACGTGACATTAATGTGAATCAAAACACCAACCAAAACATTAACATCACAAAACATCAAAACTCAAACAGCTATGCATATGATATGCAATGCACATTCTACCCCTTACTGCAAACTCTCAATATTTTTATACAGTAGGCAAATGTATCTATGTCTATCCCCAACGACCCCTCAAGCATAAAATGAAAATCCCAATTTCATTCAATTATCCCTATGTGTATATTCTCTCTAGTCTCCCCATTTTTGTCACAAATGACTAAGGGTTAAAAAAAACTTTTAACAATAACATAAAATCACTCAAAAATGCAATCGTTAGCATGCAAAGTATAATTAATGTGAAGTAAACCTTCCCACATACTCAGTTCAAGTTAACATGTAGTAAATTGTATAAGTGACTCATGTATGTAAAGTGTTACTAATCTTTTGTAAGGCCAGGATTCAAATTTAGGCTCTGATACCAATTGAAAATATGTAGTTTACTAACTAAGTTTGACCTTACGTGTAGGATTACACTAAATAAAGCAACAAGACACCTTTAATTAGTTTCTAGATGATTAAGAATACAATTCAAGATCTGCTGTTCCTTCCATACTCACGATCTGCTACCGTAGATACTATCTATCCAACTTGCTAGATATACCAATCTACATCCTGTAGCTTCCAAGATCCGTTGTAAATTTCAGACTCACAATCTTCTACAAATATTTGCTTTATCAATATTACAATCTTATGTACACATCTCTTCCAAATAGATACCCAGGAATCACTTATTCTCGTTCTTCTTCATGCGTTTAAATCCCTTCCTTAAAGTGTTAAGTAAGCTAGGTGTTTTGGATTAATGAACCTCAAAGTTTTTCTAAAATTCGGTTGCTGGATCACAAGAATGATGTGGATGAATCAATCAATAAACTACTTCTTGGATATCTCTCTAACAATGACATGAAAGTATTTTCCAATTGTAGCACAATGAAGCAACATCTGAAATTCGTCCCAAACATTTGTATTTATAGTTGGGACGCTTAGGTGTTATGGATCATGTAAAACTGTTCAAAATCACGAATTAGTTCTGACGGCATAAATATGTCGCTTAAGTGAGGGAGCCTTTCGCTCGAGCGAGGGTGTGTCGCTCGAGCAACAGTGAAGCGAAAGGCGGGCGAAGACTCTTCTATTTTTTGCGTTCGAGCGTGAGTCAGGTGAGAATCTAGAGAAATTCTGGCGTCGCGTTTTCCTTATTTTCAACATCTAACCCTAACCTAACTCAACTCATCCACACAAAATTGCATCTAAGTTCCTGACTTTTTACAAGTGTTCAATTAAGACATTTTTGTTCACAAACATGTCAATTACAATATTTGACCTAACAATTTTGAGCATGAAGGGTATAAACTTCTTCAGTTCTTTATTCCCTTCTATGTCATTACTAATGATTAACATATCTTCCACATAAAGACTTAATAATACTATCACAAACTTTAATATATAAACATTTATCTACTGAATTATAATTGAAACCATTTGACAAAATTATAGAATCAAATTTCTCATGCCACTTTTTAGGTGCTTATTTTAATCAATATAAGGATTTGACTAATTTGTATACCTTATGTTCATTTTTGGTAGAACAAATTCTTTATGTTCTTCCATATAAACATCTTCCTCGAGATTCCCATTTAGAAATGTCATCTTGAAATCCATTTGATGAACATGTAAATCATATATTGATGCTAACACATATAAGATCCTTATCGAGGTTATCGTAACCATAGATGCATATGCGTCAAAATAGCCAATTTCTTTCTTTTTTCGATATTTTTTAGCTACTAATCTAGTTTTATAAGTATTGAATGTACTATTAGAATTATATTTCCTGCTAAACACCCATTTACAACCAATGTATTTAGATCTTTTTGGTAAATCAACAATTTCTCAAGTGTTGTTCGTTATAATAGAATCCATTTAATCACTAATTGAATCTTTCTAAAATATGCAATCTCTAGAAGATATTGCTTCTTTATAAGTCTTAGGATCACTTTCAATTAGAAGAATAAAAGAATTGTTCTTACAATATCGTTCCTATCCCCTCCACTAAGTAGAGAGAAATAAGTCGGGCATCTATTTCATCCAATCCTAGACCCTTTTCTTTTCTAACTATTTTCCTTCTTCGAAGTTCGCTTGAAAGTTCAACATCTCTCATAGATGTTTCTAATTGTGATTCTTTAGAAGCCGGAAGGAATATTTACATGAGTTTCATTTTGAGAATTTCTTGTTACCAATACACTCTCGAAAAAATTCACATCCATTAATTCTATTATAACTATTGGCCTTGTTATTTAAAGCATATCCCACAAAGGCACATTTAACATTTATGACATAATTTGGTTCTCTTTGGTTTCGTGCTCTTGCAATAAGCAAGACACCACCACACTTTGAAATAATTTCTATTTGGTTTCCTAACTTTTCGTATTTCATATGGAGAAACCTTATTCTTTTTCAAAGGAATTCTATTTACTATATGACAAGCATTATGTGAGGCTTGACCCCATAAATTAAATGGTAATTCAACATTTAATAGCATGGCATAAATCATTTCTAAAAATATCATATTCTTTCTTTCTACTAGAACATTTTGTTCAGGTGTACGTATATTGATTTATTATGCCATTTTGTTCACAAAATATGTTGAATTCAATGGAGAAATATTTTCCACCTTTATCACTTCTTAAAGTCTTTATTTTTCTTCCTAATTGATTTTCAACTTCAACTTTCTATACTTTAAAGGCATTAAAAGCTTCATCTTTATATTTTAATAAATATACATATGTATACTTAGAACAATGAATGTAATAAAATATCTATTATTGCATCTTGTTAGCATTACATCCCATTCATATAAATTTGAATGTATAAATTCATGTAGATTTGATAATCTTTCTACACTATGATATGGCTTTTTAATTATCTTAGATTTAATGCAAGTTTCATATTTATCTAAGTTGTCAACTTCACATGATATTAATCTACATTTAACCATTCTTGTCATAGTGCTAATACATATGTGTGCTAAACTAACATACCATAAATTAAATGAATCAATCATATAAGCAAAATAATTAATTTTATTAGAGTCATCCTCAATAGTACATAATTTGACCATTCATTTACTCGAATAGCCTCTACCAACAAAATACCCATTTCGGGTTAATAAATTTTTTTCCAACTCAAATACAGATTTAATTTCCACTTTTCCTAAAAAAACCCCATTTGCTAAGTTTTATTTCTAGTACATGATGAACATTGGTCAAAGTAATCTTCTTTCTCGAAATAAAGATGATTTCAATGTTGTCTTTGTTAATCACTTTAAATTGTCCTTCACTTTCCATTTGAATCTCTATCCATCAACAAACATGGATTGTAACACAGGTGTCATGCTACCATCTATAAACTTTACTTCGGATTGCATTGACTTCACTTAACGTAGTGATAATCTCTTCAACAGAGTTCACATTTTACTCATTCTTTTGTTGCTTTTTGTGCCTGCAATCTCTTGCATAGTGTCTCGATTTTTTACAAACATAGCGAGGTCCCTCCAACTTCTCTCGATCATTTTTAGAACCAAGAGGCTTCTCCTTCTTGTATTTGTTGGACTGATCAACATTGTCCAGGGCATTGGCTTTCGACAAGCCATCATAAGAACTTTAGGTCTTATCTCATGCCCTTGATTCTTCTTCTATACGAACATGTTTTGTATATGTTCCAAAAAAAAAAAAAAAATCTTTGGAGTTAAATAATCCTCTTCTTATAACCTTTCCAAGTTGGAGGCAATTTATTAATAATGCTCCTACTTGAAATGTTTCGGGAAATACAATCTTCACTGCTTTCAATTTATTGACAATGATTTGAAGTTCATGTACTTGAGGCAATAAAGGAGTGCTATCAAACATTTTGAAATCAAAGTATTTAGAAATTCAAAATTTCTTGGTACCTTCCTTCTCGGCCTTATATTTGTTTTCAAGTACATCTAGATTTTCTTTGCCGAAGTGGTGTTGGTGTAAAAACCACAACACTCAATTGTACAAATATTAGGATACTAATCCCCACCATTTAAGAGTAATGAATATCATCTTGATCATCTGTTGACGACAGAAAAAAGAGTAAAATACAAAAACCTTAGTCTAGATTATGTCATTTTCCCATACGGTTAGAATAGTTTAGTAATAAATCAACATGACATAATGTTGAACTGTGACCCAAATTCATTTTGGTTAAAAAAAAAAAGGCTTTGAAGAAGTTAAACTATGGATTTAGGATTTTTGGGAAAGAGATTGAGCTCTTGGGGAAAGAGATTGGGCATCGAAGCGCCCAATTCAGGAGCATAGGTACCAATTGGGCGTAAAAATCGGATTTGGAATTGAGATTTTGCGCTTGAACGCCAAATAGAGCAAATAATCTTCTACGGAAGTAGATAATTGTGTTGATTCTGTTACATAGTATGTTATCGTCCTGTTTGGCAATCATTGTTGAGTTATTTGTGATTTTGTTGCTTGTCATGATAATTTGAACAACTTTAGCACACAAGGTAATCCTACTGAGAAGTAATTGGATTTAGTTGATATTCAGTTATTTTGTCCTAATTGGTATTTTGGAAGGGGTGGAGAATTTTTGTTGAAAATTCAAGTTCTATTCTTTGTAGTGGAATTCATCTCCATCTGGAGAATTTTTAAAGCTTCTTTCACTATAGTGGAATTTGTGTTAATGTAGAGATTTGTTGAACTATTACCCAAATGCTATTGGGTATTGGCATTTTGGTTGAAGAAGGCTTTGAAGAAGTCAAAATATGGATTTTGGAGTTTTTTGGGGAAAGAGATTAGGTTCCCAAGCGCCAAATCCTAACGACGTCTAGATATCAATTGGGTGCGAAAATCAGATTTGGAAGAGGGATTCAGCGCCAGAGCACTAGACGGAGCACCATCTCGCCGCTTTCTATTTGCGAGGTTGGGCACTCGAGCGCCATGCATCACTCACTGCAGGCAAGCTTTAATTGTTATTTTCATCATGTCATATTACCCTCGTTTTTTTAATCTAACAAGCGATATCTAAAAAATTGGCATCGCCTTAATTTACGATCATCGTAATATATATATATATATATGTCGAGAGTTGATGTACATGTATATATACATATACATACATGTATTTGTGTGTGTGTCTATATATATCACACTTGAAACACTATTATCTATAATCATTTATCTAAATAAGCAATGTAACAAGATACCGCTAAATAAATTAATTACATTGATAATAAAATGAAGTTATTGCACCCTATCAGTTATTGGAACTAGGCACAATACTAACAACTTAAGTCCTTGATTTAACCTATAACATAGAAAAGGACATGTTGTGAGGAAGATTAATTTCAGTACTTGAATAAGATGTGTATATGTGTTGACACTTTTGGTGAAAAAACTGAAAGATTCGACACTATAACTGTAATTATGCTTGGACGAAAGAAAATAAAAAATTCGACCAAATAGATCGAACCGAACTGACTCTGGTTGGTTCAGGTCAGTTTGACGTAGTTAATCAGTTTGGTTTGGTTTGGTTTGGTTTAAATTTAAACAAAACCATGATAGGTCGGTTCGACCATAGTTTAAAACCTCAAACCGTTGGTTAACCGACCAAACCCACTTACACATATCTTTATTTTTAAAAAAAAAAAAAAAAAGGTCATAATCAAAAGCTTAATGATGTTATCCAAAAAGTGGAGGTGCCTAAGCTACCTTTAAGTAATCTTGTTGAATACTATATAAAGACTTTGTTTTATGAGGACACTTTCAAGAAAACATTGATATTATTTTTTGTCTTTTATAAACATTTTCTTGTGCTTCGGTTGGTAGGCCTTGTTTTTAAGTTAATTTTTTCTATATAGAATGTTTCACTTGTAATTAATAAGTTTGCATTCTGAAAATGCAAGTTGAGAATGATTTTCATTCTCTAGAAATTGAAATTTCAAAGCTGTTTTTAGTTGATAAAGGTAGTAACTCAAATGAAAAAGTTATATAAATAAAAAAACAAAGTTATATGTACTCTAAGTGAACCAAAAACTCGAGACAAAAAAAAAAATTCAACCTGGTCAAAAGCTCAAACCAACTAACCAAACCGATTTGGTTTTGGTTGGTTTGGTTTAAGAGATACATTGGGTCGATTTGGGCTGCCAAAATCGACTAATTTAATTTTGATTTTGGTTTGGGGTCAAAAAAGATCTAAACCAAACCGCGCCCAGGCCCAAGTGTAATAAGTTATTTTGGAAGAAAAAAGTTTGCGACACTTTCTTAAAAGTATCAACACTTCAAATAGTCACCATTGATAGTTTGAGATTCTATTCTTCATTTTAAGGGGCTTGATTCTCCCAAATTTTACTAAACTTCAAATTATAATCTATGAAGAGATTCCTATCAATTTTGAAGCATTTGAAATGTGAGTATTACCTTTCAAATACGTTTCCAGTTCCTCCATGATTCCATCTTCTTTTTCTTTCGTGTACTTTTTCTTTTCTTTTCTGTTCCTTTTTCTATAGTGTACCAGTTTTGTATGTATGTTTTATCTTTCGAAGAACAAATTTCACAAATTTAAATTCACTGGCTTAGCAACTGATCATTTTTCGTCAAACCTCGATCTTTTTCGATTGTTTGTTCAGACTTTGATAATAATCAACAATAGAAGACAAAATCATGTATTAGATAGTACGACAAGGGGCCAATTTTTACTGTGTTGGGACTAGGTATTTTTATTTTATTTTGTGCTAGAAATATTGTGCAGTTATTTTTTATCCCAAGACTTGTTTACATAAAACTTTCTCCACAACCTCTATTTGCAGTCGTCCACTACCGTAATCATCCTACATGATATACACGTGATGGTTAATAATTTGATACATGAAGCAATAAAAAACTACCATGAAAAGTTACCACCTTAATACCTTGGTCTGAACTCTAGTTAGTAGAATAACGATTTGACCTTTTAGGCGCCTCTATAGAGACGTCGCATCAATCAATCGCGGAAGGATCTTGTATGGAAGATATCTTGAAGGAAAATGTAAAGTGGGAGATGCCTTTTGTTAGCGAGGCTAGTTGCCTAAAACTCCCTTCCTGTACATGTGTGGTGCCTTGCCTAGGTTATGGAGGTCAGCTTCTATATGAAGTGATGCATCATCTCGGCTACCGTACATGTGGCCTCACCTCAACCAGATAAGAAGATGATATGGAGTGTGGGTCTTATTGTAGTATCATTTTTCCAATTTAT
>CAIGRO010052837.1:0-15293 GCA_903798355.1 Fraxinus baroniana
TGTAACGTGTCGGTGCTTCTTAGTTCCTCGCTATTCCTGCCACATTCTACTTTTGCCACCTACAACAACAGCACTCTGTGGTTACTTCCTTCACTTGCTACAACAGCTCTTCTTTTCTTTAGTGAAAACGTGTATTTTGAGAGGGACAATGTGCAATGGTGCTTATAATGGAGGGAAAGTCAATGCATTGATGGTGGCAGTTTCAGGAGTTGGTGAGGGCTGGGGAGGAATGAGTTACACTTATTTGTGGAGAAATTTCTCTATTCTTTTTGTATTTTGTTAAATTTATTTTGAATAATATATTGTATTTAATTTGACATCCGATATCATAGTTATCAATTCATTTGCCAAATTTGAATGCCAAAATGAGTTTTGTACTGAAAAATTACATTGCCTAAATGAATTTTATCCATCTGGTTTTATAAATTGGAAATCTTTCATTTTCATTTTTTATTGATGATTGTTTCTGTTTTCGCCTGCAATTAAACTACTGATACATCTATTTTCCAGACCAAACAAGTTGATATTAGATAGTACAAGTCGAACCAAGTTTTTCTTATTATTTTACCGATCACAGATTGCTCAAGAGGTTGGACTTTCCAGAATTGAAGTTTACCTTGTACTTTTTGGGATACGAGGTAAAACATCTAACACCATTTTCAAATCATTTTCCTGATTATATTTTTGTTTACTTGTGCTCTTGTTTTTCTTTTATACTGAAGCACTTGTTTGTGTCGTCTCTCCACATACATGTATGTGGTTCTTCCTGCCGTTTGATCTCTTAATCCACTTGTATATTGGTGGTTTAGGACACTGCATCTGCTCCCGAAGATCCAATTGAGCGTACTGCTTGGACTTTTGGTCAAAAAGCTGCACTTGAACTTACACAGTAAGAACTAGCTCCTTTTTCCAAGAATTGGAGAAATTGTTGTGCAAGTGGCCCTCTCATGACATATTGACATCTAACTGTCAATTTTTTATCACAGTAACTGGGGTACTGAAACTGATCCTGATTTCAAGAGTTATCACAATGGGAACTCAGAACCTCGTGGCTTTGGTATGCGAACCATTTTAACTCTAAAGTGCTTCTTTCTTCCCCCTCGTGTATCTCTGCAGAAAACTTTTGACGCGTGTGTCAAATTTGTCAGTGTTTCACATTACTTGTAATCGTATCTATTTCTATTTCACTTGGGATAACTTTAAAGAGAATGTCTTGTTTTATGTGTCATCCTTTGGCTCCCTGTTTGTGATGAAACTGCCAATGCTATGCATGAAATATGAAATGTTACAATTTTTCAATCTGGTGGATATTCAGTGGGTGGAAAATTTTGTCCATGCTTGCTTTATTGTATTTTTATCATTTATGAGAGTCAATAATTCGACCTTTTTGTGACAAGATGACAAGTGTATTGATTCTGCATCTGCTACTTTAACTTACATTGTTACAAATATTTATATGCTTCGTCCTTTATAAATTCGTTTACTGAGAAATGGATTGACTATCTCTGTGTGTTAGGCTGTAGCTTCAAGATCAGAAAGAAGAGAATTTCTGAAACTTATTCAAATTTCTTAACATTCGAGTAATTTTTTTGAACTGAGGGTGATGAGATGAACTAGAAAATAAATATTTTGCCATGAATGGGGATCTTATCTTCAGTCTGGGGGTAGTTTCAGAGTTCAATTTTAATCAGCTTCTGTTTGCATTATTCTTGGTTCATTGAAAGTCTTACTCTAGTTTGCTTGAACCCTGTAGATGTACACTCACTTGTGCCATTTAATATCTTAGCGTGTGTTCTAAGGAATTAATTCTTATACGATATGCTGCTTGGTTATCTTCAGGTTGTTTTAGTGTCTGTACCAAGAATTAGTTTCATAAGAGAGATTTTAATTTTTAGGGGATGGTTGGCCTTGATATTTGAATGACTAAAATGTCTTGTTGGGCTTTCAGGACACATAGGCATCACTGTTGATGATGTACATAAGGCTTGCAAAAGATTTGAAAGTTTAGGCGTGGAGTTTGTAAAGAGACCCGAGGACGGTAAATCCATTTACTTTCATAATATATCTAGATATTTGTTGCTCCTTATCTCAATATATATTCATCGATGAAGTTCTATTGAGAAGAATTACCATCTCATCCAAGGCTGTGATCAAATCTTTTATGCCTGAATTTTAAAAGTTTGAGTTACATGTACTTAATTTTATTTTATTATTTGGGTGTGTGCGTGTCTTAGAACCTTTCACAAATTAATGCATTTGATGGGAGGAAGGGGTAAAATAAAGAGAGTTGACCATGATGAGAGGAATAGACAATTTTAAAAAATAATTAAGGCAAGAGGAAACTGAAAATATATAAATAAATAAACTGAGAGAATGTGGTCTTAATTCTAACATCTGAGAATCTTAGAGTTAATAAGAGACTTATTTTGTTCTTTTTTTTAGCGTGTTTTGTACAGAAATGTGGTTGAATTTTTTATTTATTTTTTTCTTTTTCATGCTATCCAATTTCCATTTTCAACTTGTCTTGTTAGAGTTGTCAACACTTTCTTTCTCCTTTCCCAATCTTAATGAACTTCAAATAGTCAATGTATGACATAGGTTATCCATTTTTTAGTTCACTTTTTACTTCTATCGGAAGATTGGTGCTGATTTCATGGTGCCATTTATTATTTTCTTATTACTAGAGGTAACAAAGATTTAGAAATAATTGTCATCTGTTTAAATGGTGCAATCTTGGTTCTTAATAATTCTAAAAGTGTCGATTGTAAGCTATTAACATGGTCTTTTGTTTCCCTTCTCTTGTATGTCAGCCATTGGCATGACCTTTTGTTGCAATTATATAAGCATTATGGAAACATATCATGCTCCCATTCAACATCTATTTTATATGGTGAGGAAAAAGAGAAAAGTCTTTTGGGGCTTGAGGAATCTAGGGTTTAAAGCAGAATGAATTCAACCAATTCTTCAATAAATCAGATCTTGTACTATGTCAGTTTGTGTGGATATGTGAGTTCATTTTGATATTATTATAATGTACTTTAAGAGGTGCTACATTATGGTTTTGTTATATCTTTTTATGACATAAAAGAGAATTTATTAAGAAGAAAGTGGAGAAATACAAAATGAAAAATTTAAAGAGGAAAGGAAGTCATCTAGTTAGATAAGATTCCATTTCAAGCCCGTGTGATTCAATCAATGAGGTCATGATGAATGCTCCTGCAAGCCTTAGCTCAACTAGATGCAAAGGATACTCTATCCCGCAGCACTGGTAATGGTAACAAATGCGCCTAATGATTGACATGGACACATAATTGAAGGACTTTCTCACCCCTAGTCCTCCCAAATCTTGTGAAATTATAAGAACCACATTGATTGATAGATAAGTGCTCCTTGTAGTAATATCATGTCAACACAGGATCTATCAAGTATCGACCTGTTAAGATGCTAGTTGTTAGGTAAGGACACTTGTTTTCAATTTCTTAGCATTAGTTTAATTCTGCCAGTATCCTTTGTAGATTTAGCCAAAATCTATTATACTATATTTTCCTTTCCATCACATTTGTCTTACCTATCCCTTTGCATTTTATATGGTCATAATTACCACTCCTTAAAGGTGCTATGAGTGAAGCCCCAATTTTCAAATTCCCAAACACAACATATTTACCCAAAAATCTGAAATTACTTTCAGTTGGAAGTTGGTGAGATTTCTTTTTCTTTCTTTAAAAAAAACACATAGGGCCAAATAATTTTTTTCGGAAAATATACCAACAGAGTAAAAGGCATTTTCTTCGAAATAAATAAAATTCACATGTAGGCAATACCCGCACTCTCTAGGTATAAAATAATCCTAAATCCCTAAAATGCAATTACCCTCACTATAAAACACACACTTTAATGTGAGAACTAGTGACTCACGGGCTTGGCAAGTGAAGATCGTGTATATTCATATGAAAGTAATCATGTTAAAATCATTTTATGTACAAAAATCTTCATTTATTTATTTCTCTACCACCAATGACAAACATTTCTCGTCTTAATCATTAGGGTCCTTCACCATGCTATGTCTAGACACGGGCATAACATCATAATCATAATGGCCATCAAGGCGCGTGTGGTTCCTCCTGACATCACCTAAGTGTCAAGAGGTGGAGACAACTTTTGAATTTTCTTCTTAGCAGCAAAGAACAATTTGATAACTACAACTTATCCTCCTTACAGATAAGATTGGAAGATGATAGAGGCGGAAGAAAAGTTGAATTTTACCTTAAAGGATAAGTTGTAGTTATCAAATTGTTCTTTGCTAGTAAGAAGAAAATTCAAACAAGTAAATCTATCAAGTCAAGCAAGGAAAGAAAGTGTATTTGTTGATCAAGTTCATGTTTGATTTTTCAACATCTATAGAAGGAATTCAAGTTGTATTTGTCAAATGATAAACCGTCTTACAAAATCTATAAATAGGCCTTAGGATATGTTCATCATATATATGTGTTCAATGAGTGAGTGCAAAGAAAAATTGAGCACTGAGTGAGGATTTAATAAAGGTGGAGTTTGTTATTGAGAGGATAGAGAGTTTGAGATGCATTGTAACTTCTATTTGAAACTCATCTTGTAATCCTCTGTTCTTATTTGATAGTAAAGCTGCAAATTTTTTTTTAGTAAAATCTGTCTAAGTTTTGCTATTTTTCATTATCCTGGACAATCATCCTCAATAATGGGTATTAGAGCACCAAGTTATAGCAAAATTGGTGGAGCTTGTTAACCTATCAACTGTAGTTGCGTTCAATAGTAGGTGAGTTGCAACAAATCAACGATGGCAGAAGATGGAAATCTAAGATCGAGCAATTTAATGGATCAAAATTCGGATTGCGGAAGATGCAGATGGAAGATTATCTATACCAAAATGATCTTTACCTTCCTCTTGAAGGAATGTCAAAGAAGCTGTTGGATATGAAAAAGGAAGAGTGGGAGTCACTCGTCCGTAAAGCCTTGGGTACGATAAGGCTAACTCGTGCTGCATTTGTTGCTTTTAATATCAAAAATGAAAAGACAACCGAAGTTTGATGGTGGCTTTATTACGAATGTATGAAAAACCCTCTGCAACAAATAGAGTCCATCTTATCGAGAAGCTGTTCAACTTGAAGATGTCCGGGGGAGGAGTCGCAATATAGCATATCAACGATTTTAATGCACTTATAAGTTAGTTGGAATCGGTTGATATCTAATTTGACGATGAGGTCAAAGCATTGGTACTGTTATCAAGTCTTCTAGAGAGATGGAATCCTTTTGTTGTAGCAGTAAGCAATTCCATGGGTTCGGCAAAGTTGAAATCGGATCATGTTGTGGATTTGGTTCTTAGTGAAGATACTCTCAAAAAAGATGGTGGAGAAACATTGGGTTCGGCGTTGGCAACTGACGACAGAGATAGAAAACCAAACAGAGGAGGCAACCACATTCGAAACACAAGTCGGTCAAGAAATGGTCGATCACTATCTTGACCAATGTTAAAAGTCAAGTACTGGAACTATGGGAAATCTTGTCACACAATGCAAGATTGTAGAGCACCAAAGAAGCAAGAAAATAGCCGAGGAGACAAAAACTTTGTTAATGTTGATGCTTATGGAGAATCATGGGTAATTGATTCGGGTGCATCGTTTCATGCTACTTTTCGCAAGGAGCTGCTCCAAAACTATGTACCAGGCAAGCTCAGCAAGTTGCATCTTGGAAACGATGGGATTTGCAACATAGTTGGCAAAGGTGATGTTCCGATAAATCAAACTAATGGAACAGTCCTCCTAATTAAGGATGTGAAACGTGTGCCATGTAAAATCTTTGTCGAGATTTTGCTATTTTACATTATCCTGGGCAATCATCCCCATCACTGGGATCATCCCACTACTCTCCTATGACACTTCCAGAAAGTCACCTCTTATTTCATGAAATGTTTATGCCACAAATAAGGTGTCCATTATCAACTATCAACATATTACATACTCAAGTCATCACTTCAATTACAGAGACAGACAACTTTGGAAATGAAATGTCATCTAGTTTCACGTATTCATGACTTAATCATCAATGCATAAGTTCACATATTATAGGTGTTCATGGATCTTTACTTACCTTGCATCTAAGTACCGTGCCTCATAAACGTGCTCTGAGGGCCTGAGGGTCCCACCCATCCATTCACAGTAGTTGTCAAAATATTATTTTGTTACTATAAAAATACCCAATCCATAAGACGTCTAATTCCATCATTCTCAATTGATAAACTATAACCAAGATCATAAATTCATTTAGCCCCTTCTCATAGGCTAATCCAACACCCAAATCTCATTTCAGGGCTCAAGTTTCTTTAGTTATCCAAAATACCCATTGGAATTGGTTCTAGGTGTCAAAATCCACCAACTAAATTGCAATGGATGGTTTGATATTCTGAGTTCAGTTTTATCTGTTTATATTTTGAAGATTGTATACAATTTTTGACTTTTTGTATAGTAGCCACATCACTAGTTCAATGATAAGAGTCTGTTTGGTAACAATTAAAATCCAATTAAAATTGAAAATATTGGCGTTATTGGGTCCCACTCGTCTAATAAAAGTTAACAATAACAGCTAGTTTTTCAACTTTAATCCGATTTTAATCTTTACCAAACAGGCTCTAAATGTCTTCTTGTCCTTTTTCCACAAAGATTCCCTTCATTGATGTGTCAGAATGCTGAACTTGAGCTGGATTTACATACTACATCCTAGATTTACTTTCATTTTATAGAGTTTGGAATGATTAATAAATCATTTATAAATGGTCAAACCTCATTTTCTACCACACATTTCATTGAACCCACCACTTTTAACTACACTTTCCATTTATATGATTTATAAATCATTCCAAACACAGTTAAATGGCTATGACCAAAAGGATGTCACATTTGGAAAATTTAGCAATAATACATGCATACTATCATGCAAGACAGTAATTCAGGATTGTGATTGTAATTGTGTGGCTTCAATGGATTTTCTTGAACTTCTATCTTCATCTTCCGAGATGAGGGCAGTCATTTCGAAATTCTATATGTATGTTTTCTCATTGTCCATCATGAATAATTCTAGAATTTATTTCAGCTATTAAGATATTATGTTCTTAAATGAAGCACAATTGTTGCAGGGAAAATTAAGGATATAGCATTTGTTAAGGATCCTGATGGTTACTGGATTGAAATCTTTGACACTGCATCGATTGCAAAATCAACTGCTCATGCTGCTTGATCTGCGTGTATGATTATCCCTTTCCTTTAATGTCTTAAAATACCTTTTGCATTCATTGTGTCTTTTTGAAGCTTTGTATGCCCAACTTTCTTTGCCACAATTATATGAACAGATCTTTTTACAACAAGGTGCTGTGGTGATTGATGGCATCTAGTGCTTAAAACTGGATTTCTTTTGTGATTATTACTTCAGTGAGTTTGATAATTGACATCCATCTCACTTACCAAATTAAGTTGCACTTAAATAAATCCAATTAAGTCAAATATAGATTCACTTTGGACTCTAAACTTTAACATGCAGTTGGAAGTGGACTCATTATGATTTATCGGAATAGTATTTTGCCCTTTGATCTTTTCAAGCTTATAGCCAAAAAGTTTTCTTCGTTTTGCCACTCCTTTTCCTTTAGCCTCCATTTGGCTAATTTATAAATGAATTTCAAATATAAATCATCTATAAATGGTCAAATTCCATTTTCAACGACATTCCAATGTACTCACAAGTAATATCCTTTTATCTACTACTCTTTTCTATCAATTTTTATAAATTAACCGTTTATAAATTCTTTCCAACTTGAGGCTTATTAATTGTAGACAACATTTGAAAGTTAAGGGTTTGTTCTCTTTGTGTTTGAATTTTGTGTTTTAAGTGTTCATTTTGAGATTGTTGAAAATGTGTTCATTTTGAGATTGTTGAAAATGTGTTCTTTTTGGCATATTGGAAAATTGTTTTGAAAATACCCAAAACACGTTTTGAAAATTTTGGTTAACTGAAAACACTTAAAACGACAAATTTTTCGTTTTGAATTTTCTTTGTAAATTTTTAACTTGTTTTCAAAAACGCATTTTCGAAAATAGGAAAAAGAACGCGTTTTTACTGTTTTGAAAAATCGAAAACAAAAAACGATAAAGAGAACATACCCTAATATATTAGGTTATTCTCGCTTGTTCTTGCATGCTGCATGAGTTGTGACTCTTCAAAACCTGGAATTTATGCTAATTTCATTGTATTTTGCTGTGTTGTATCCACAAAGTTCATGTTTAATATGATTTTTTCGTCATCTGATGGTTTATTTGAGGAATTATTAGGCGCAAACTTTGTGCAACTGATACTAGACAAAATTTGAAATCAAAATGGTATCCAAGTGTTTTAATTTAGTGAAACGAAGATCATGTTCCAACTGGCAGCTACATAAGCAAAAAGTATCACTCTGCGAATATGTTTATACTTTAATTACGAAAAATTATTGAGTAGTGAATGCTAAGCATGTTTTTCTTTTGGCTGCAGGATCATGGTAAAGTTGCTCGATGATTCCTTTGAGAGCTTGAGCAAAAAGGAGAAGACATGGATTTGAAGGGTCCTCCATTCCTTTTTACCTCCTCAAGTGGATATAATCTAGCAGTGAATGTTTTGACTGCTTGAAGTACATTTTCTAGTGTGTTTCAATATCACCTCTATATTGTGGGTTGTTAAAATAAACTTTAAACTCGGCCGCTATGAGCCTCATGTATGCTCTTGATGCTAGAAAATTGTTTTCAGTTTCATCCTTTAACTTGGGAATAAATGTTAGATTATGGGTCATAGGTTGCTCGTGTGGACTGACTAGATTCAAACCAATTCATGAAATGTCTGATTTTTCAAAATTCAACTGGTGATGGTAATTGGGAGGATGAAAGTGATCTAGCAAGAATCTTACTTTTTCTTCTTCTTTTATTTTAAATTATGAGCAGATGAAAGCTGAAGCAAGAATTTATAGGCTGGCTTCCAAACTTTTTATCTGGTGGATTTATTTGTATGCTTGACACCAAATTATAATCCAATGGGAAAAAAACTTGTTTACAGTTTATACCATTAATTCCTCCAAAATATTTCATTGGTCAGAGTGTCAGTAATTTCTTCAACTTTTGACCTTTACACTTCAGTAGAAAAGACATTCCTAGAAAAAGCTCTTCCCAATAATAAAATAAGATATTTAGCAAATAAAGGTGATGTAGCAGTTGTGCCTACCAATGTATGCGTAAGTAGCCGTTGATTGTGGGTTGGCAGAAGAAATTGTTAATGTTACACAATTATTATTTAGCTGTAGCATTTGTTTAAATTATACAACCAATAGAATAATAGGTTTATTTAAAAGATTAAGAAATAAAAACCCTTGTCATCCTCGAAGGCATACGTTGGTTGATCTGTTCTGATAATATGGATGAATGTTTCTTTCTCCCCCGTTGGTCGAATTACTTTACAATTCAATGTTTGTCCAACTGATTAGTTTTTTCCTGCTGTAGGCATTATTTTAATAGAATGGGATGGGATGAAGCAGAGGAATGGACTGACATAAGATCATGTAATTTTGGACCCCCGTGGGCTGTTTCCCAATGAGGATTTGCATGCTTAAGTGCTTGTTTGGGATGTGATGAAGCAGTGGCATAGACTGACATAATCTTCCTGAATGCGTGTTACATTCTTATTAAAGTTAGAGATGACATGAAATATTTTATTCAAAATGCACTCAAAATTATCTTATACGAGATGTCTAAGCTGATAAACATGTTGTATACTTGCGAAATTGGAAAATATTAAGAGTAAAATTTTAGAACGGTTAAATACGAGTACATTAATCAGGCTTGAACTACTAAGTTAACGTTTAAAAATGACTCGCCAAAAGTCTTAAAAAAAAAAAAAAAAAAAAACTTTGCAAAGATTTGGTAATATGAGATGCGTTCTTGATAACAAATTCTAGAAGGGAGTAGCTAGAAGTCGGATGCGAAGTTTACATTTGCAAATTTTCACTTACAAAACCTCAAAGACCTTCCAAAAAAAATCCTTGATTTTATAGGCATGTTTTCAAGTACGTTAGACGATACTCACAAATTTTTTCATGTATTTTATCACTCATCATGCAAAATTCAATCTAACCCACTAAATATACATTTTACAAAATACACGACCAAGCATTATATGAGTGTAATGTGTTGCATAAAATACATAACCAAGAATACATGGGTGATTCTTAGTCAATGTATTAAGTTTACGATTGATATCGTCACTAGATTAAATGTAAGTCCGAAATAATTCTTTGTTCCCGTCATGGAGCTCCAAGAAAAAAATACTCCGATCTCCTATCATAAAAGTTTTCAATTCTTCTTTTGGTGCTTTGACTTATCTCTCGCTTAAGAAAAAATGAGATTTTGACACGTACGCATCGTAGACATCCCGGCTTTCTATGTCACTTCTATAAACTTGTATGCAACTATTGAGGGTGAAAATAATAACAAATCTATCGTTTTCAATTTTGTTTCTTCTCCAACTGGAATCAGGTTGATCAATTTTAGCCTCAAATATTAATATTTAGCTTACTCTAAGATGATAATGCTAACTAAACATGGGTCAACTCTAATAGGACCCTCTTAAAATTCATAATCATAAAACATTGGTCAATAATTAACCAATCAATTCATGAAACCATATAAATCCTGAGGTGCCGTGATCACCGTCCCAATCACGAATCGTTTATATTATGAATGGTCCCTCTTCATACAATTAACTAAGTTTGATATACACATGCATGTACTGTAGTTGATGCCTCTTCTTCTGCATAATTTAAACAACTGGCTGTATTTTAAATTGGTTTTTATAATAACAATATTATGTTTTTTTTTTCTGTCATTTTCAATATATTTAAGCCAGTACCCCACAAGAAAAAATCTCTGCATAGTTTATTTTATTTTTCATATTGAGCCTGAATCATTCAAATTAGTAAAAGATTCTTTGGCAGTCTTCTTGAAAACAATATAATTATAAAGGGTTCGATCGTAATTCAAACAAGATGAGAGGCTGTAATGGTCTTTTTCACTTACAGGGTAGACCCCCCCTGTGAATAGTAAATGCCGCCAAGTCAATGCAAAAATATTGATTGTGTTTGTAACATTGTGTTGTGTTGTGAATAACAGGGATCTGTGATCAGTCGTCTTTTCAGATTCCTGAGTGGTGAATTTCAGAACTGAAATATGGTGGGGATCTGTGGGTACAGAAGACATAAAGATCATCACTTTCCTAAAAGAAATGCACAGAAAGTAAAACCTTA
Source organism: Fraxinus baroniana (assembly GCA_903798355.1). Classification (NCBI taxonomy): domain Eukaryota; kingdom Viridiplantae; phylum Streptophyta; class Magnoliopsida; order Lamiales; family Oleaceae; genus Fraxinus; species Fraxinus baroniana. The sequence continues at coordinate 11,342 of CAIGRO010052837.1, forward strand.
CCATGTACTGTCAAAGAAAAAAGAAGCTTTTTCATAAATTTCCATCACAAACACTAAACCCCAGAAACTGAAAGTTTTTTTTATCTGAATCCCCACCATACCATACCCCTTCAAATCTTTCTGATGGTACTTACAGTCAGTATTCAATTCAGTAGTAATGGTACATGCCCTTCTCTTGTGTCGTGTTTTCATCATTGAGTAAACCATTACCAATGCTAATCAGTTGCTTAACTTCCTCAATGTCATACTGCAGTTGGCTGTTCCCCAAAATCCCATTTGGCTTTTGATCATTAAATGTGAGGAATGGGTCTCCATTGTTATCTCCATTAACATTTCCATAATCAAGAATGAACTTTTGATTTTCCTCAAATCTGTTAGTTGACACAAGTCCTTGAACAAAGCCCATTTCTTCCTGTTTAACAACTTTTCCATGGCCAGGCTGACTGCAGCTTCCATCAGAGGAAGAACAACTTGCTTCAGCGCCTCCGAATATGAGCATGTTTTCTTTCACAGCACAACTTTTCAATTCCATTAAACACTCTTGATTTTGTTCGTAATAAGAATATTGATAATTGGTAGTTAAAGGAATATTGCTATTATTGCCGTAGAGAAAATTTTGTGGGATTGAAGAAATGGACTCAAGGCCTGTGATAGATCTGTTCATTGGTGTGTAAAGTAAGCTGAAATCTTTATATAACTGCGATAGGCTTGGTAGAGCTTGAGATTGTGTGAGTGGGGTGTGAAGGGTTGCTGAAAATGGTGGGTTGGTTCCTTGGTTTTGTTGAATCATTCCCATTAGTTTCTTCTTAAGCTTGGTGTTCCAATAATTCTTGATATCATTATCAGTCCTCCCTGGTAATTGTGCAGCTATGATTGACCACCTGCATTTGTTAGAAACTGTTCACACAAATATGTTCCACAAGATGAAACTGTTGAACTTTTCATCAACAGATGTGTAAATAAATAAAGTAAATTCAGGGTCTAAACAAGGCATGCATGCATGAAATTATTACTCCAAAAATAGTAGAATCCCATAACATAACATTCAAACTTCCAACAGACAACATGTTTCCCCCACATTTTTCTTCGTTCATGTTTTCTCTTTCCTTTTTTAGTTGGAATTAAAGCGCCTGTCATCAAAGCAGATGATAATTTAGGTAATCTTTTAGTAATTACTCAAAGAAATCTGGACATATATACAGTCTGAGTTTCTAAGACATGCCCAAAACTGGGAAAAGAGCAGTAAAATGTAAAGAGAGAAGAGATTGCGTACCTGCTTCCAATGCTTGCATAAAGGGTGCAGATTATTCTATCTTCTTCATCAGAAAACTCGCCGTGTTTAATGTTAGGTCTGAGATAATTAAGCCACCTCAACCTGCAGCTCTTCCCGCATCTCTTTAGACCTTATTCAAGACCACAATCCATCAAATTTAAGACAAAAAGTAAATTATTCTCATGAATATTGAAGCTTTTTAGGTTTTTCTTACCAACTTTTTGAGGAAGAGCAATCCAATTCCCACCAGTTCCATATTTCTCGATGAACTCCTTAAGCTTAGCATCTTCTTCTGGCGACCATGGCCCCTTTTTGACATTTGCTTTATCACAACAAGGAGCCCTCCCCATCTCTCTCTTTCCTTTTCTCTCTCTCTCTCTCGAATTATATGTTGTCCGTTTGAGAAACTTCTTTATCTATATATATAAATATTGACTTGGTGTGTTGGCTTTAGGCTTTATTGAGACACTTTGGTTAGTAAACAGTAAAGAAATGATTAGTACTTTTCATCTAGTTTTTCAATTGTCAAAAGGATTGGGCTGTTCTTGTGGAACAGGTAGCATATAGAAGTTTCTATCCCCACAAGGAAATGTTTGAAATCTTGCTGAGTTGATATGTATCAAATTCTTTAAACAGTAAATATAGAAATTTAACTAATTCACACTAATTAATCTGCCATTCAGTCGAGATGGATTACATGTATAACAATTTTGTATTTGACAGAAGTATTTGAGGATCTAGCATGCATTGATATTTACTACTTCTAGTTGGTTAGGTCAGAAAAATAATAGTAAAACTGAAGCAAAGGAAACAAGAACCAAACTAAAGACTATTTATCTCTTTTATCATTTTAGAGTAAATTAAGGAAGAACCACCCGGTTTTCAAGATTAGAGACACAGTCATCCAACATGTAAATTTCATATGGAAAAAGTAGTGTAAATAGTTGAGTAATCATTCTTGAAAAATCATGAAGACTGATGATAATGATTCCAAGTAGCTGCTATATTCATTCACTTGATCAGGTGCTTCTTGGATTGACTGATCAATGAGCCTTTCTTTTGAATTGTCACAGCTACCACAGTCTAGTAGGCTGCAACTATTTTACTGTTACATCTCCCTATTGTAACATTGTATTGTAAAATAGTTGGGATCTAAAAATTTAAAGGTATAGTTAATTGATTTATTTTTTTACAGTTGGGATCTAAAAATAATAATCTAAACGTTCTGTATATGTTGTTTACTCAATTTCAAATTTACTAACAGTTAGTCAATTTTAAGGTTTGAGGTTGAGTCATGACTTGAGTCCAAAACTCGGTTCCAGCTCGAACATAAACTCACTAATTTTGCAACAAAAGAAAAGGAAGAGTTACGAAAATAGAGCATATCTATAAATTGAACGTCCGAACGTGTTTTTAATGCTAAAAATAAAAATTACGTGACAAAGTTAAGTTACTAAAGTAAAAAATTCTTATATGTTCAATGGCTAAACGTGTTTTCTTAACCCATAATTTTGGTGTACGTATCCCATTTACCACTGGTGCCTTCTCCGTATGCCGGACTTTTTTTCTCACCCCTAACGTCTAGCTCCGTCTTTTAAAATCTTATGTATTATACCGTACATTCGTATCCAATAGTGTGTACAAACATTGCCTCTGCATTAATAGCTTTGTATCTACAAAACTTTTGACTTGAACATGTCTTATTTTTCCAAAATGATTATATATTTACATTTGCGATTTTGTTTGACCTGTCTAGTAAGTACAAAAATATCACTTGTAGATTATGGTCAAATTGAAATTTGGTTGTGAACGGAAAATTGATTCAACCAAATGGTAAGTATTGAAAACATGCAGTTGACTTTCGATTAAAACTATAAATTACGTAGAATTCAGATAGACATACTGAACCAAATGGGAGACTTTGTACAACTTAAGTTATGGGAGAAATACGCCAGAATTAATGTTACTCATGACTCATTTATATTACCTCTTAGATTACTTTAGTAATCTTGGTCCATTTAATCCATTTTATCGGTCCAACTAAAGTCTAACTTAGTCTATATATATAGTGTTTTTTGTCTAACCGTTTAGTAGGTGATTTGTGTGAAAAGAGAAGAAAGAAACCGTTTGCAAGAAGAGAGAAAACCCGCAGCCTCTTTTTGGTGAATAAAAACGTGTGGCTTTCTTTGATTTTTGGTCTCGTTTCTTGCCTTCTTTCATTGTTTTTCTTCTTGCCTCTGTGATTACAAATTATCACCATTATCTTATCCTTTGTGGGTGAGATTGAGGAAGTGAATATTTGGTTGTGGATTGTAGCTGTTTGGATTGGTTATTTGATAGAGAAACGTAACGTGAAATTGAGTCCAAAAAACACTGTTTTGACAACCTTTGAAACAAGCTTTCCGCGACACATTATACCAATTTGAAAGTATGTTTTGCATTTAATATATCTAAGCTTATAAACTTTCAATAAATTTCAAGATAATAATGTTACTACGACTTTTTTTATTGTAAATAATTAGTATGGTTGCAATTTTATATTTATTTTATTTTACAAGATTTTTATTGTACCTCCCCTACAAAACTAGCTACATTATATATTTTTTAAATCATGCATAGTCGGCCATGCAAAGGAGCCATTTGACTTGCAAAACATGATGCATGTGAACACGTAATTAA
>CAIGRO010052898.1:0-15124 GCA_903798355.1 Fraxinus baroniana
AAGATTTAAATTCAAGAATTGGGTGATGTCTTCTCCTAAATATTTTTATTATTCTTTTATTTTATCCATGCTAGGCTAGACTTTTTATGTACTAGGGGAACGATGAATCTAGCAATATGATCTTGTAATTATCTATTTTGCAATTTGATATTCAAACACGATTTATAGATGTTGAATGATTTATATACACTTTCTTGCCTGCATAGTTAAATACATGTGAGTTTGTGTAATCTATTTTATGCATTCAAAAGAAGGGAAATAGATTCTACAATGTATAAATCATCGTAGAGTTTATAGGGATAGAAATATATCGCTATACTTTTTGTGAATTTCTAAGTGTTTACAAAACGTCACGCATTCTTGTATATTGCATTTGTCATAAAAATATAGTCAAATGGCATGTTAGAATAGGTACAATTATACTCGAAAAAGGTTGTTGGATAAGTTAGAAACATTGATTCTTCAACCAATTCATCGTGTTATCAAATTGTGAAATAAGGGTCAAAAAAGAACTTTGCTTGGTAATTCGGAATCTTAGTGCGCTTTTTCATACATTAATTTCATTTGCATTGAAACGTTATTTTTTGCATTTAAGTCGTAATTTTAGTTTAATTTGCATGCTATTTTAGTTAAATCATAGAAACTGAAAACTCATCTCAAATTTAATAGATTCAGTTAAGGTCGCGATAATAAAAATCAAGTTAAATCAATCATTGTGGGAACGATACTCGAAATTTTAGGATTTCTACATTATTACTTGTCAACGAACCGTGCACTTGCAGTGATTTAAATTCGAAATATATTTTCGTGAACAATGAACGTCAGTCAAAGAGCAAGGTCATGTTAGATAAAGAAGTCGGCAAATTAGGAGCAATTTATAGAACGGATTCTACAAAAATGGATTCATCTGATCACATTCTGAAATCATTTGTTCATTAGACAGGAAACAATTAAGTGAGAAGAATGACTCCTGTGTGATTCTTCTTTGTGCTTACTGCCTACAAGTTATTTGTGAATTCTTCTTCTCTAGTGGATTAATCTCTTATGTTCTTGGTAGATTTAGGAGTTGAGGATTTGGGTTGGAAATGAGTGTTTGGGCATAGTGATTGAAGATTTAGGTCATGTGGAATTAGGGTAATATTTTTCCCTAATGTTTGTTCTTCCACCGTGAATGACACGATCCATCTCAAATCACTCTAGTGGACCCAACATGTAGCGTGCACTGATGGTAGATATCAACTAAGTGCCAAATTCACCACTAACGTACTTTGACCTACTTTGACTATGACATATTTTGATAACTTTTTGATAAAGTTCTTGTACTGTGGACTAAAACCACAACAATAATCAATTTCCTCAAACATGTGCACATAATTTAAAACATGTACCAGTTCATCAAAACACAAACTATTCAAAATACAATGTTGCTAAATCGACATTTACTATTATTTACAATCAGAAATCCCCAAAATTACTAAATATGCAGCAAACCCATGATGTGGATACATAAAATACATATTGACTTTTCTAACCAAATATGCATGTATCTCAAAAGAAATATGAACTATATAAATTGACAAGATTAGTCATACAACTACTAATAATGTGTGGCTCAACTCAGTTACTCCAACCTTGCTAAACTTTGCTGCTATCTGATAAGGGAAATTGTGACAAAAATATGTCAGCTTATAACTCAGTGAGTGGATATTTCGCAAATAATTATACTTTTCCATTTATGCAAACTTTCTGAAAACTCTTACCTATGCTATTACAATTTTAAAAAAAATCCGGATTCTGATAATACTTTAAGACTAAAGCATTCTGGAATCATGAAATCTTTACTCTTTATTCTGAATAAACAACTTTAAGGTAAAACAGATATAAGAAATATGATATCAGTAAATATGAGTGAGAATATCTTTTCACAGTACCATAAGCTGAAATCTTTACTCTATAAACTGAATAAACTAAACAATGTAGTCTGAAATCTGATAAGATGCGTAATACTAAAATATCACACAAAAAAGGTACCCGAAATAACAATACTCGTGTATTGGTTAATATCGATATACACGACAAAGCTATTCAATTTTGAAATTCTGTAATTCTGGTCATACGCGCGCAGAGCTGGCTGAAGGCTGTAATCGGTCATACACTATGGAAACGCATTCACAATAGTACAAAGCCGATAAATCACCATAATGGTTATACATTGTGGAAACATATTCACACTAGTGTAGAGCGGATAAAATCACTAGGGTACTTTTCGATGATTTTAAGAATAACTTTATATACATTGAAACATACTAATATAGCCCGCAAAATTATTTATTTGAACTGAATTTAACTTTTAAAAGAACTAATTATAGAATTTATTTTATTCTGAATATCATGCTATCAATTTAATTACAAGAAATAGATAACTTTCTGATCTACTATAAATTTAGTAAATACTTATTTCTGAAAAATAAGTTTTTTCACTCACTCAAGACAAGTTACAAGCTAGGTAAGTTTTTTCAATCTATTTGTCACCACTTGAAATAAGATACAAAATAATCAATTTAACAACTTCCAAATAAAGAAATCTTAATATTTAGTGATGGAATATTTAAACTAGATGTTTCAATATTTAAATAAATTCCCCAATTTTTTTTTAATCAATTGGAGCTAATTCTATTTTCTAGTCTCTTTACTATTAGCTAATTCATCATAATAACCTCACCCCAAACATAAAAATAATCATCCAATTTTCCATCCAGTGAAAAGTTGAAATCACACTTCCACCAATTTAATTTACATTTTGTTCCGTAAATTCATTCCCTCGAGTGAGTATTTCATCAACACTATCGTTTCCCCAAACAATCTTTACTCAAGAATTCAATTAAATACTCTTTGGTTTGTCGAAAATAGTATTTCCTACCTTAATGTAAATGGAAAGTAATCAATCAAGAAACTTGAACTAACTAGGGTGGACATGAGTCGGGTCGATTCGGTTCGGTTCTGAAGAACCAATCTAAAATTTTTGAGTATTTAATAAATGGAACTGTCGGGTTTAAATATAATTATGGAACCGTTCAGGTTCGGTTCCGTAACATAATTCATTTTTTAAATATTTACAATAACACTAAATAAATACAACAAATGATATTTTCATTCATAACTTTTACAAATTAACGTAGTCCAATTTAAAAACATATAAATAAAAAGTTGTCCAATAAGATTAATGCAATAAATACAAATACAAAAAACTAGATATTAATATTAAAATATCGACGATACATACAAAAAAGTAAATACCAATATTGGGCAGCTTGAGCTAACAAAAAATAATTTAAGGATAATGTCCAAAATCAAATGTTGGGTTAACAAAGTTACAAAAAACTAATTTGGCTGGATTAATTTGTTAATTTGTTTTAAAAAAAATTAAAATAATTTAATTAATTCAATATAAAAAATTATTTAGATTCGGTTCTTTGGTTCTTGGTCTAGATCCGAGAACTTATCCAAACCAATTGGTTCTCAATTCAGATACCCATTCGAGTATTTAACTTATGAAGAATCGTTCGATTTGGTTCAATCCAATTCGGTTCGGGACTTTCGTTCAGCCCTAGAACTAACAATGGTACTCCTTTCTCTTAATCTAAAAATCACACCAAAAAATGAGAACCCTAAAAGTTAAGCATAACTATATCTCTTGAAGAAATTAGGCAATTTGGATAACCAAATCTTCTTTCTCCCTGTTTCCTCCTTTTTCTTCCTTTATTTTCCCCTTTCCTCTACTCTGCTCTCGGTAACCAGCTCTCGATTTCAGCCTATGTTGTCGTACAAAATGAAAATGGCTTAATTGTATAATAGTTAGTGGCCACTAACTCTTAATTACAAAGGAAGTCCTCCAACCTTCATATAATGCAACATTAAATCCTTAACTTTCATTTATTTCGCATTAACCCTTAAGTATTTTCAATTGTAAAATACCCCAAGAAAATAATTTATTCCATATAAGTCCCTATTTGACCTCGACTTTGACTAGTCAAACATTTGACTTTGAAATAAATTATTGACTTTTGACTAGTATAAAATGGGGTGTAACAGTGAATGTCAAGGTTAACTTTGTGCTAAGTCTTGAATCAAGTTTGCAAGATATTTTGTTTATAAAAAATGTTCTCCTATCCACGGTAGACAGAATAAGATTGTCCATTTGTTGATGTCGCAAGAGAACCTTACTCACTGTGAGACTTTTCATTGTGAGCATGACTTCCCACTATAAGCAGGAGAACATTTCTGTTTTGGTTATTTCTTTAATTTCTTGTAGGTAAAGTATATCAAAGTCAAAGTGGCTTCAAAGCCTAGGTTGAAGATGTAGGGTTGGAAAATCGTGTAACAACTCTTTAATTCATGAAAAAAATTTCTATCCAAACCATCTTTTTGACCCTTGAAACCCACCTTTAGAATTGTGACATCTAGTAGAGCACTAGACATATGCACTTGAGGCAAGTGGTGATTGGACGACGACGACTTATTTTCTTTTTTTATCATTTTCTATTTATTAAAAGTTATTTTTAATTTTTTTTATAAATTCTAGGGCTATTCTTCTTGGTAGATTGAGGAGCCCACTGTTGATTTTTTTTTTTTTTAGCAAAAAAGTTGCAAACCGTAGGGCAAGAAATGAAAACCCTAAAATTGAAAAAATAATATGCATACTTTTTATAAAACGAATATGTATATTTGTTTGTGTGAGAGTTGTGTTTATCAAAAATACATTTAAAAATGATGCTATTTATGTCAATTGTCGTCTCTTGCTTATTTGGTTAATGTTGCTTATGTGGCATCCATTTATTGGTAATTGGGCATTCACACGAATTGTGCTAGTTTAAACTGATTTCGACTGTTAGATGAAACTAATGGTTGAGATTTATTCATGTGATAATATCGTCTGATAGGTTACTGTTGAGTCACTTTACATCTTTGATTTTCTAGACTCTTCGTTTTCTCTTTCTTTGACTCCTCCTTTTTTTCAAGTATGTAATTTTCTTCTTGTTGGGTTCTTTGTAATTGATCTAGCTGTTTAGGAGGTAAATCTTTGGTGTTAAATCAAGTTTGAGAGAGTGGCTAATTTCATTTAGTTTTTCTCCTAAGTGTTGGGTTAGATCTGTGTATTTTACACTTTGTTTTAGGAGATCGTTTTTCGATCGGTGATTAAAACTGGAACTGAGTGGTTTGATATAATTTTCTCTCTTGGAAGGTAGTTTTGCACTAGTTGATTAGGCTTTTCTTGACCCCCCAGATTAGGCTATTTTAGATGAGCTGGGTAAACATTTTGGTGTTGTGTGTTTTGGTTTTCTTTATGTTATGCGTTTGATGATGTTATATTTTAACTTTGACAAACCATTTCAATGTAAAATCCCAACAAAATTGGTATCAGTCTATCAGAGCCTTCAAGGTCTCTAGGTTCGTGTTTTCTTTTACAAAATATTCTTTTATTGGATATATTAATTACATATATGTATAGATCTTTAAAGATCTAAACAGATAGTTCATTATTTTGGGTATCTTAACTCTAATCGGTGTTAAATCTGGGCAAGACGCCTTTGACTGATTTACTGGTTTTGGCTAAGTTTGATTGGTTGATTGAATGCTTTGACTGGTGGGCCCGACTGAGAGTTTTGTGTTAATAATACTATTTTTCAATAGTATTGGTAAGACCTTTCCAAATCCTTTTTAAATTTTGGTTTGCTGTTTTCTGTAGATGATATATGCATAATAGGTTATATGTTTTTTGTTTTGAATTCTTGTGACTAATTTGAAATTCTAAAATACATATATCTGCATCATATATTTGTAATATGTGTGAGCTTCTTTCATACCTTTATATATATTTGACTGAAGCTCTTGGTTGAATTGATTAACAATACGGTCAAATATTTGCTTATACCATTCTTCAATTTTTTAACATTCTTGATTCTGTGGTTTCATTGCACAGATTATTTGAAAACCGTTTTCAAAACCTTTTCTGATATGTCCACGAGTACAATCCACCCTTTTACAGAATTCATAAAGGGTTCGAAGGTCGAATTATCACAGTTTGAGAGAAAGGGAGATTACTCTATATGGAAGTAGAAAATGAAGGCATTCAGGTCCAACAAAGGGTTGCAAAGGCCCTTGATGATACTAGAACCTTTTCTGATGAGTTGAAAGCAAAACCTACTAAAATTAAAGAGATGAATGAAATTGCATATAGTTCTATAATCTTACATTTGTCTGATAACATTGTTAGACAAGTTGATAGTGCTGAAATTGTTAGGACTTTATGGATTGCATTAGATGTCCTATTCTTGACTAAGACTTTGCCTAACAAAATATATCTGTTAGAGAAGTTTTTTTTAGTTTGGAGATAGACCCTGGAAAAGATTTGGAAGTAAACACGAGTGATTATAGCATAATTGTTAAGAGACTAGCACACAAGGATAAAAAGTTTGAGGATGAAGACTTGGCTATTATATTGCTGAAATCTTTACTTGAATCCTATAAAGAGATTAAGAATGCTATAAAATATGGTAGGGGTACTGTTACACAAGCAATTATGATATCTGCATTGAGGTCTACAGAGTTAGAGCTTAAGAGAGATAATAGAACCAACTCAAGAGAAGAAAATCTATTTGTAAGAGGAAAAACTGAAAAAAAAAAATGTAATTTTCATAATAAGAAGGAAATGAGAATATCTAAAATTGGATCTAAGTAAATAGACAAAAGTATTAAGAAATGTTATAACTGTGGGAAGTTGAGACATTTCAAAAGGGACTGATTTGGAAAAAGAAACAAAAGGACCTGAATAATAATGATCTAAATAATGTTGCCATAATATCTGAATTGGATAGTCTACATGTATTGAATGTGTCTAATGAAGAGCCTAATAAAGATTGGATTCTGGATACAGGGTGCACTTTTCATATATACCCTGAAAAGTCTTGATTTTATAATTACAAAGAAATAGAACCAAGAAAAGTTTATATGTGAGACAATAATTCTCAGACTGTGATTGGGTTTGGTGACATTGCCATCAAAATGTATGATGGCACTATCAGCCCAATCAATGATGTAAGATAGGTTCTAAATATGAAAAGAAACCTTATTTCTTTAGGGACTTTTGAAGATGAGGGATATACCTTTAAATTTGGTAATGAAGTTCTGAAAATTATAAAGGGTTATCTAATTGAAATGAAAGGACCTAAAATATCATATTTATACTATCTTGAAGGCAAAACAGAATGCGTCGTATTGGTATTAAATGGTTAAAATCTTTAAGTAACCAAAAATTACTTGGAAAAGATGACATTGAAACATTGGATTTCTGTAAGACTTGTGGGTTGGGTAAGTCCCACAAGGTGAGTTTTGAAACAAGCTCACATAGAACCAATAGACCTTTAGATTGAGAAGCATTCCATATTTGGTAGAAATAAGTACTTCTTATGCCTTGTGAATGATTACTCTAAAAAGGTTTGGATTTATCCTTTAAAGAATAAATCTGAATCTTTTGAGAAGTTTAGAACCTAGCTCAAATCTAAGGAGAATTGGTTAGAGAAGAAATTAAAAACATTAAGAACTTATAATTTGCTTGAATTTTGTAATTTTGAATTTGATAACTTCTGTAAGCAAAAGGAGATAATGAGGCATAGAACTGTAAAATACACACTTGAACAAAATAGGGTTGCTAAGAGAATGAACATGACTATAATGAACAAAGTTAGGTGTATGTTAATCAGTTATGGCATAGCCAAAGGTTTTTGGGCTGGAGCTACCTTCACTGCCGTTTACTCGATCAATAGGTCTCCTTCCAGCAGTATAGGTTTTAAAACTCCATATGAAATGTGGAAAAGGGAGCCTCCAAATTTAAATCACATAAGAGTTTTTGGATGTGCTGTATATGCACATTAGTCAGAAGGAAAACTAAAGCCAAGAGCTATTAAATGTGTGATATTAGGATACTTAGAGGGTGTGAAAGGGTACCAGTTATGGGTTTTAGGTGTCCAAGGCATTAAGATAATTAATAATAGAAATGTAGTCTTTAATGAATTTGAAATGCATGCCTAAAATGGGATACTGATAAATCAAACAAATCTGAAAGTGTCAAAACTGTTCAGAATGAGGTGAAGCTAGTTAAGTTTGATTTACCAAGACCTGCAAATGATTATAATAATCCTGTACATCAAGAATCGAAACCCAAACCTATTAAGGTGACTGAACCTTAAACTGAAATTGAACCTGAAGTACCTGATTTTGCTGTCGAACGAATCTCTATTCAAGATTATCAACTTACTAGGGATAGGGAAAGAAGGCAAATCGGCCTAACCCTAGGTATGAATTACTGAACCTGAGTGACTTTACCTCAGTCTCAGGTGAAGCTCTTAAACATTCTGAACCTGCATCTTTTGAAGAAGCAGTTAATGGGGAAAATCGAGAATTATATAAGGGCAATGCAAGAATAAATGCAATCTTTAATTGAGAACAAAACATGGAAATTGGTTACAAAACTTAAAGATGACAAAATAGTACAATGTAAATGGATTTACAAGCTTAAAGAGGGTATCAACCATAGTAATCCTCTGAGGTTTAAAGCAGGATTAGTAGCTAAAGGGTATATTCAAAGAGAATGGATTGATTATAATGAGATATTCTCACCTGTAATCCAATATAAGACAATCAGGTTGGTCTTCACACTTGTTGTTCAATTTAATTGGGAACTTGAACAACTTGATATTAAAACTGCATTTTTATATGGGGAGTTGGAAGGAGATATCTTTATGATTAAGCCTCAAGGTTTTGAGGTTAACAATAAAACTAATTATGTATGCAAATTGGAGAAATCATTGCATGGGCTGAAACAAAATCCAAAACAATGGTACAAAATGTTTGATACACATGTACTAAAGATAGGTTTTAAAAGGAGTGATTTTGATGCTTGCTTATACTATTATAGCGTTAAGAATGAGTGTGAAGTTTATTTACTACTTCATGTTGATGATATGCTCTTAGATAGCCCTAGCAAATCTCAAATCATAAAATTAAAGGATCTTTTAAAATCTGAGTTTGATATGAAAGATTTAGGAAGTGCTGGGGAAATTCTAGGAATGGTTATAAATAGAAATGTGCCCAAGAACAAGTTAACTATTACACAAGAGGCATATCTAAATAAAGTTGTAACCAAATTTGGGATGAAAGAAAGCAAAACTATTAATGTACCTCTTGCTGGTCACATGAATCATTCTCATTCCCAATCCCCTAAATCTAAAAAAGAATTGAAAGATATGGAAAACATACCTTATGTAAATGCTATAGGTTATGTCATGTTTTCTATGATAACAACCAGACCTGACCTTGCTTATACAATTAGCTTTCTAAGTAGATTTATGGCCAATCCTGGAAAGCCTCATTAGGCTGGAATGAAATGGTTGTTAAGATATATATGATTGAGACATTAAATCTAGGGCTTAGTGTATGAGAAAAGATTTGAAAATTTAATCCTTAAAGGTTATGTAGATTTTGATTATGCTAGTGATAAATATAGCAAAAAATCAACTACAACATATTTCTTTGCTCTTGGTGACAATTGCATAACTTGAAAATCTCAATTGCGGCCTTTAGTTAAAATATCTAGCACCGAAGCTGAATATGCAGCCATAACTGAAGTTGGTAAGGAATGTATTTGGTTAAAAGAAATTTTAAAAGAATTGAACTTCATATATGATACTCCTACAATGTTTACTAATAATCAAAGTGTTCTTTTACTTAGTAATCAAAGCATATTGAGGTGAAGTATCATTTTATTAGAGAAAAATTGGCTCAAGGTGAAGTTAATCTTGTTAAAATACATTTTGATAAAATCCCTCTGATATGGGGACTAAAATTCTTATGTAAGTAAATTTAAATTGTGTTTATCTTTACTTTATATTGACACGAGATAAATTTATTTGCAGGTACTGGACAATGATGATGAATAGTATTTCCATGTGCAATTCTGCAACCAAGAGAGACTTTGTTATTGAGAACCAATGTGAAGAATGTAAGAGTTGTGTTTCTCAAAACACATTTAAAAATGTTGCTATTTATGTCAATTGCCGTCTACTGCTTATTTGGTTAATGCCGCTTCTTGGTAGCTGGGTCTTCACATGGATTGTGCTAGTTTAAACTGATTTGGACAGTTAGATGAAACCAATGTTTGAGATTTATTCATGTGATAATATCGTCTGCTGGGTTACTGTTGAGTCACTTTACTTATCTTATTTTCTGGACTCTTCGTTTTCTCTCTCTTTGGCTCCTTCATTTTTCGAGTCTGTAAATTTTTTGTTGGATTAGCTGTAATTTTTCGAGTCACTTTACGTCTCTAATTAGCTGTTTAGGAGGTGAATCTTTGGTGTTAAATTAGGCCTGAACGAGTGGCTGATTTCATGTGGGTTTTCTCCTAAGTGTTGAGTTAGATCTGTGTATTTTACACTCTCTATTTTAGAAGATCATTTTTCGATTGGTGATTAAAATTGGAACTGAGTGGGTTGATGTAATCTCTCTCTTGGAAGGTAGTTTTGCATTAGTGAATTGGGCTGCTCCCAGATTAGGCTATTTTGGCTGAACTTGGTAAATATTTTGGTGTTGTGTGTTTTGGTTTTCTTTATATTATTTGATGTTGTTATATTTTAACTTTGACAAACTATTTCACTATAAAATCCCAGCAGTTTGCTCAGTAAAAATATCTAACGCTAAATTTTTTTCTTTTTCAAGGATAGGTACCTTGTTGGTGGTAAATTGCTTCATGTGGGTTGAGATTTTTTTGTTTTATGATAGCTACACTGGTAATAATTTGTATTTCAATTCGATAATTATTTGACAATAGCTACCTTGTCGGTAGCAATTTGTTTTGCTAAGTTTATGTTATTATGCATGGTTATTATCGCTTCTCTCTCTTTTTTGGACATATTTTTGCCGGAAATTTGTTGATTTTTTTTTCATCCCTTTGTAAGTTTTTGTTGCTCATTTTCGATGACTAAAAATAACATGAGGCCAGACCCAGCTTGTTCTATTTTTTTCCTTGATACGAGAACTTGATTTTCATGGAACCTTGAGAATATAATATAGAGCAATCTATATTTGACAACCTAGAATTAAGAAATACCATTTCTTTGTGATTTTGCTAGTTTATTGCTTTTAATTTGTACTTGGTTGCATCTGTGTGCCACAATCAATGTAATTACTTGAAATATCTGATTGAGTGAATTGAGAGAAGAAATTTATAAGGATAATGCTACTTGTACAAAATATTGTACAAAATGGTTGACAAAATAGCCACATGGCACCCCCCTATTGGAGGGGTGCCTGCGGGGACAGGTGCCCCTCCAATAGGGGAGCGCCATGTGGCTATTTTGTCAACCATTTTGTAATGGGTTTTGTATCTGTAGCATTGCCCAATTTATAAACACTTAAAAATCAAATTTTTGTGTTTAAATTTTTACTATATGTGGTCCTTTCTTTTCAAACTAATCAAAGTAGACTCAGGTTCTTTGTTAATTTCGAATTCAATCATGTGAAATTTTTTGCATAGAAATCAACNATATTTCTATATTATACACTATGGATAATGCTACTTGTACAATATATTGTACAAAATGGTTGACAAAATAGCCACATGGCACCCCCCTATTGGAGGGGTGCCTGCGGGGACAGGTGCCCCTCCAATAGGGGAGCGCCATGTGGCTATTTTGTCAACCATTTTGTAATGGGTTTTGTATCTGTAGCATTGCCCAATTTATAAACACTTAAAAATCAAATTTTTGTGTTTAAATTTTTACTATATGTGGTCCTTTCTTTTCAAACTAATCAAAGTAGACTCAGGTTCTTTGTTAATTTCGAATTCAATCATGTGAAATTTTTTGCATAGAAATCAACCTTTTTAATGTATGTGTATGTAGTTTCCCTCGCAACATAATTTTATTGGCAACTTATTTCTAGCTTTTCTTTGCAAATTTGGCGAGGGATCGGTCTACAAATTGAGGGCTATCAGGGGTCATTTAGAGAATGAAATTAGAATCATATTACAGTGTCAGAAGTTGACATAATGTCACATAACATTTTATTATTGAATTGTTAAAAATATATTCAACTTTTATACCCAATCATATCTTCCTAACACTCATTATGTCAAAGGCATCTATCAAAGTGTTTTGACAAAGTGGCTTTATCCATTATAAAATTTATTTGGAACCGCTCATATTCCTAAAAGACGAAAAGATAATGCCCTAGCCAAGTAGTAGGGTTCTTCCAATAAAAAAATAAAAAAAAAAAAGAGAGAGAGAGAGAGTTTTTTGCATAATTAAATGTTACATAATTGCATAATTGAGCTATAAAAAAATGCAGGGACATCCGGACAAAATAGAAAACTGAATATTTCTCAGTTCTCACGTATCCACACTTTTTGATATTTAGTTTATAAATCCTCAACCTTTTCAAAATGAAATATTTAAGCCCTCAAACTTTAGCATATGTTCCTTAAAATCCCCGTGACCCTCCGTTGTCACGAAGAAGAGAAGAATCAAGAAAACATCATTGATAGACAATGGACACTCCTAGCAGCAGCAGCAAAGCCAGCATCGTGGCTGCACTTCAAGCCGTGAAGCGAAAGTCGGGCAAGACTCATGGGCAGATAGCCCAGGAAACCGGCTTGACAAACGTGTACGTGGCTCAGCTCTTAAGGCGCCAAGCCCAGCTCAAGCCGGAGACTGCTCCATCACTCCGGGCAGCCCTGCCCGACCTGTCTGATGAGCTCCTCCATGAGATGATGCAACCGCCCATGCGATCATATGACCCTAACATAATTCAAGATCCCACTGTTTACAGGTCACTGGTTTCCTTTTCTTATTTTGTTGAAATTTTCATGTGAGTGATTTTGGTTTTTGCGTTTTTCTGTTTAGGGACTTTACCAGAAAAAACAAATTATATAAATATACTGTTTATATACCTTATTACTACTCCTGAATGTAATATGTAATCATTAATCAAGGGGTTATTTATTAAAGAATGTGTCTTGGTGTCTATACAATAGAAAACCAATTATTGGGTGCAATTATGATAAGGAGACGAATTTTGAGCTTTTGGATTCTTGTTAGTTTTTGTTTTTAATTTGATTTACATAGATTGTGTTAATATCTACTTGAGTCCTTGTTTATAATGCTTGAAATGTAAGTTGTGTGTATTTTCTTCTTGCACCAAAAGCCGCCTTGCTTGCAGAGAATGAAGATAAGAGAAAAAAAAAATGAGGAAATGGCTTTCTTGAAGTAGTTTCTGTCGAATATCTTGATGCTCACATGGATGTACATTGTTTCATACCCCTCACGAATTAACTACAATTAGTGAAGAATATTCTTGTATCTCCGTATTTTCTTCCATGGTGTCATATTTTTGGACTGATAAGACTGGTCACAAAGAGTTGAGGTGAAATAATCTCAAGATTACCGATTTTAGGCCTAGATCTTTAGCTGCAAATGCAAAACCAACGTTGATATTGCATCATTATGATTGATTGCTATATTTGCAAAAGTATTTTCTTGCTTTATATTCCACTCGCTAGTACTCTCTAGTAATTATTGCATAATTTCTAAGGTTCTGACTTCTGAATTCTAATGTACTTTTTTCCAGATTGAATGAAGCAGTTATGCATTTTGGTGAGAGCATCAAGGAAATTATAAACGAGGACTTTGGAGATGGCATGTAAGTTGTTCTTTGCAATATCCTAAAATATTTTTCCAGGTTTGGAGGTTCATACTTGTTATAGAACCATTCTTCTTCTTCTTCTCCATTTTTATTTTTTTTTTTTTTGTTGGTATCCTTATACGGCCTTCATTTATTTTCTTCAGAGTAAAATTTGTGAAGAACACAAAAAATCACTCTATGTTTGCAAGCTCACATTTATGTGTGTTCTGTGCGCATATGTGAACATAACTATCGTCAATATGCATGTCCTCTTTTGCAAGTTTAAGGTGAAGTTTGTGGAGATGTCAAAGCATTTGAAGCATGTGCAGAGTCACGACATTGCTGAGTCATGAATGTGTTCTGCAAGCATTACATTATGCTACTTTCTTTCTTTTTTATGCACTGGACATCATCCACAAATGTCCATGTGATCCCGACAATCTTTTTTGAGTTCCTATTAATGTAGAAATCAATCTCGTGTTACTTTCAATTCTAGAGCTTCCAAATTATCTCTCTTCAACATTAAGGTACTCTTTTAAGTCAATGAACGAATTTCTTAATGAATATTAATATATTTAAAGCAAATTTCTCATAAACTTTCATTTGAAGACCTTAGGGTGTGTTTGATGGATATTATTTTGGAAGAATGTATTTTGGAATAGTAGATTGATGGAGAATGTATGGTTGAAAAAGAAGGAAAAATGATTGATGTGATGGAAAATATTATTTTATTGAAGAATGTGTGATTGAAAATGATTAGAAGAATGAGAATGAAAAATTTAACGTAGCTCAAACAAGGGCTTAGTTTGGGATATGTTATTATTCGGAGAATAGATGGTAATTGAAATTTTTACATTGCTGCTTGACTCTTGAGGAGTATGGTATTAGACTTTTAGCAGACTGTCAAGTTTTAGACAAAATGAGAAATGTTTTTCTGGTAATTATCTACATTCTAAATGCCCTTTAAACGTTGGCCCCTCTACCCTCCCTGCCTTTCGTTTCTTGTGAAGGTTCAGTTTAAAAGAATAATGAAAAAAAGTATTTTCTGTTATCATTTGAGACTCCTCAATCTTCGGTTATTGGACTTGTTGGAAATAATTTTCAATTTTGTTATACATCTTTTATTGTTTAAAATGAGGAATAGCACATAAGCAACATGTGGGTTGCCTTGAAATATGTTCTTTATTGTCTGAAGATGAAACCCCTACACAGTTACGCTCTTTGGAGGGCTTCAATGACTAAACAACCTGGGTGTATGCATTTTCAGACGGGGAGATCGTGCACAATATTTTGCAAATGACTAGGAGATTAATGTGAATTGGTTTTGTAATTAAAAGTTCTCTATGAATTTGATGTTTACTCCTTTCCTATTACAGCACTCACCATTACCATT
>CAIGRO010052955.1:0-10841 GCA_903798355.1 Fraxinus baroniana
GTCATATGTAATTTGTATCGCACAATCCCACCTCCGTGTGATTAACAAATTACCAAAACTTGAATCTACGGATTCTATTATTTAATTAATTAGAATATTAATTCAATTAGATAATAGATCTTATCATAAATATGTGTCGGTTATATATACATTAAAAGTGCTTATGTCCAAAGTTGATTGGACTTAGGGCATAACACTTACACCACATTCTGTACCAAATGATTGTATGCTCTTGGCAGATAGTCCTTGAAGGGATTTGTGGCACAATGATGCTGATTGGGTTAGCCTAGCTGGTTTTGTTTTGATGGCCTAGCTACTTAAATTATGTTTTGTTTAAGTGGTATAAAAACGTGTTTTGGAAATGTTTGAAACCGTGTTACAACTTAACCCATTTTTTAACGCTCAGGATGTCACCATGTGTTGCCCCCACAGCCATCGGATTGGTGACTATTGAGAGACTCCTTTTAAGGGCTTCTAGGGTTGAATCATTACACTTTGGCTTCTAGATTTTTCTTTTGTTTCTCTCGTGTTGCGCCGCTTCTTCTTCTTCTTCTTCACTGTAGAAATCAAAATACTCATTTGATTTCTTGTTCTCTCTTAATATTGGTAATCTTGAGTGATTCCAATGAGTAGAGATTTTGTTCTTGTGTGAACTTGTATTGTTAGTGTGAAGGAAAGTCTCATTTGTGAAATAAATAGGGTTTGTCTGAGAGTCATCCTTTGTAATCTTACATTGGGGTTCGATTTCGTTCGAATGGTGGTTTATTCTTTGAGATTGAAACGTGAACTATAAAGTGTAGTTTGTGGGCTTCATTATGATGGAAATAAAAGCTATGTTTCTGTTCTTCTTTGCATTTTAGTTTTGGTTCTTTACAGTTTATATTTTCAGCTCTATTTTTCGATTTCTTGCATATATTATTGTTGAATGTTTGAGCTAATTAATTTTTCTCCTCCCAATAGTCCTCATTACATCTATATGCAACAATATGGTCCACATCTAGAAATAATGCTCAGCATAATGCAGCAATAGAAATTCGCCTTAGGTCTCCGATATAATAATCTAATACATTTACTCCTATTATGGAGGCCAGTTTCCTTAATTATAAAAATCCAGCATGTGGATAGACTCCTACAAGGTTGAACAATTTTGGTAGAACCTTGTCCGATCCTTTGCTTCGTCTACCTCAAAATCTCTAAATATAATTATGGTCTAGTGCAAAGAATTATCTCGACAACTTAGTGATATAAAAATTAAACACTTTGCATAAGCTGCAAAACCATCCTACGCAAGAGGCTAGGCTAAATCCAGGTAATATTGTCCTCAAGTTTGATCCCACAGACAAAGTTCACATGGGCGGTAATGGTATACAGATTCGAACAATTTTTGCAGAACCTTGTCCGATCCTATGCTTCTTCTAACTCAAAATGTCTAGAGAATTATGGTCTTGTGCAAAGAATTATCTCGACAACTTAGTGATAATAGTAGTGGTACATATTAAGATTTGGAGTTTCATCTTAAAAAGTCAATCTTATTAAGAGAAGTAGTCCAAACTCTTATAAATTGGTTTATATTTTCATCTTTATTCAATGTGGGATTATATCCCTTAATATGTCTCCGCAAAATTGTGGCTCCTTTGAGCAAACTAATCTTGAAATCCGTGTGCTCATTTTTATTTTTTTAGTCTTAATCCGATCGAATTGCTCGTTGGAGCTTAACGGGCTCTTATACCATGTTAAGATTTAGAGTTCCATCTTAAAAGCTCAACCTTATTAAGAGAAGTAGTTCAAACCCTTATAAATTGGTTTTTATTTTCATCTTTATTCGATGTGGGATTATAACCCTTAATAGTACATAGATTCCACATATGGTCCATTACTTTCACCAAGACCTACTAGTTTAACTTTATTCAATGTTTTAATGAAGAATAACTTATGTACAAACTGCAAATTTCTCCAACCACAACAAATCCATTATAGACTCTGTAGTTTTTCTTCTAGGAAACCCAAGTATAGGAAATATTCTTGTGAGAACTCAAGTAAACCAAAACATAGAGAAAATAACAACAAAGATTCAGGAAAAAGAAATTCAAGAAAAATTCACCGAAGATCACTACAACATGATGAATGGTCGCGTTGACTCTCTTGCATCTTCAGTTGATGGACTTGGAGGAACGCTTTGAGAGTTAAAAGTGCAACAAGATGAGATTCAAGCTCAACGGGACGCTATTTGAGCTCAACAGGGTGTTATTCGAGCACAACAGGCGGACATGCAAGCTCAGCAGCATGCCTTCTATGCTCACTTTTATACCATGTTTCCTCATCCTCCTTCTCCGGAGACCTAGTTCTTGATCATTCTTGGTTTATCATGCATTTATTTTTCCTTGTTTTTGTTAATTTGGATATTTGGCTATACTTTTATGATATTGAATATTTCGGTGCTCATTGGTTGTAAGTCACCGAAAGTATTGTAAGGGTTGGATTGCACCATAAGTTAATAACATAATGAAAAAAGCCTTGCTCGTGCCGGAGAGCTTGGTAATGGGGGACGTAGATGATTGCATTGGATCGAACCTCCATAATTATATCATTTGCACTCTCTATCTCTTTTACTTAATGCTTTTGCCTTGTGCATATTTCGTTGTTCCACTTACTTGCTTATTTGTGTTAAATCGTCTCCTATTATTTGCTAGCTTATTATATTAAAACTTGTGTTTTTAACGAAAAAGTTTTAAAAGTCAATTCATCCCCTCTTAGTTAGCCAATCTTGGGCTTTCAATCAATAGTGTGAGAGAGTAGCAGTTACGGCCAGTTACAATCTCAAAAGGACTCTTATTGGTGGAAGAGCTCTTTTGGACATTGAATTAAATTTGAACTACGTCCAAAAGTTTCACCCAATTTTTCTGCGAAATAGAGATAAAGTGTCGAAAATATTCTTCTAGCATAGAATTGAAGCGCTTCATCTATCCGTCAATTGTGGGTGAAAACTAGAACTCGTGCTCAAAGTTGAACTAAAAAGTTTGAACAACTGGGTCCAAAATATGTCAATAAATCGAGGATCCCGATCACTGACGATTTCTTTAGGTAGTCTCCAATATTTAACAATATGTTTGAAGACGAGTTGAGTTATATCTTCAGCTTATACATACTTGGGCACTGCGATGAAAGTTGCGTACTTTGATAGAAGGTCTACCACGACGATGATAGTGCCAAAATATGCAACTTTTGACAATCCAGTAATGTAGTCCATTGATACACTCTTGAATGGCCTAGTTAGGATGGAAATGGGCTCCAGCAAGCCTGCCTTTTTCTAATGGTTTATCTTATCTTGCTATAAATAAGACATTATTTTATATAAATTACAATGTCGTCCCGCATTTGAGGTCAATAGTACACACGTTGTAGTAGTGCAAAAGTGTGTTCCTCTCCAGGATGTCGTGCTCGTATTGTGGCATTACGTAATTAGTGATTTCCTCAAATCTCCACCCTTAGGAACATATAGGCAGTCTTCTTTAGTCTTCAGGAGGCCCCCATTGAGCTAGAACTGACGAGTTTCGCCCTACTTGATGAGGTTGACCAAATATTGAATAGCTGGGTCTTTATCCAAAAGTACCCGAATTTTGTCCCTTGTATTTGTGGTAACCGTGCTCCCTGAAAGAGCAGCCATAGAGCAAATGGTGGTCAAGTCGGCCCGCCAACTAAGAGCATCAACAACATAATTACTAGATCTAGGATGATACTATAGCATAAAATTGAAGTTTGAAAGAAGTTCCTACCAACAAGCATATTTTCTTGATAGTTTTAGTTAGGACATGAAGTGACTAACCGCAATGTTATCTGTCTTCGCAATAAATGGAGACCCAAGCAAATAGTGATGCCATCCTCTAAGGTAATGAACAACTGCCAACAACTTATTTTCATGTGCCCAATATCGACATTCTACTTGATTCAGCTTTTGACTTTCATATGCTACCGGATGTCCTTCTTACATAAGGACTCCACCAAGTACAAAATTTGAAGCATCGATATGAACTTTAAATTGTTTAGTCATATCTGGTAAGACTAACACCGAGTTCGTTCACATAGACTTCTTCAACTTTTCGAAAGCACTTTAGCATTGGGATGACCAGTCCCAATCCTTATCCTTCTTTGTCAATTCAGTAAGTGGTGGCAGTACGATTTCTGAGTACCATTTCACAAATTTCGATAGTAATTGCATAACCCAAGAAATGAATGTACATCATGGACTTCTTTGGTGGTTGCCAATCTTTGATGGCTGTAATCTTCTTTGTATCCATGCGTATTTTATCTTGTTCAATAATGTGACCCAAGAAGCTGATAGAAGTCTGAGCGAATGAGCATTTAGACGGTTTAGCATGAGTTCCTTCTCTTGTAGCCGATAAAAAACATGTCTCACATGTTGCATATGTTCTTCCAATGTCTCACTATATATTACTATATCGTCCAAATACACCACCACAAAATCATCCAAGAACCCGTGAAGTACCTAATTCATCATCGTACAAAACATTGTTGGAGCATTTGTTAAGCCAAAAGGTATTACCTTAAATTCAAAGGCTACATATCTTGTTACCACCATTGTCGTTGCTTCATCTCCCTCCTTGATCCGAACTTTTTAGTATCTGGACCTGGGATCAATCTTTGTATGGTATCTTGCCCAGCTCAGTCGGTTGAATAGGATAGCTATCTTTACAGTGATCTTATTCAAGGTTCGATAGTCGCAGCACATTCTAAGAGGACCATTAGCATATTTCTGAAACAACACAGGAGTTCCATATGGTGATTTTGCATACAGGATAATCTCACTTTCCAACATTTCTCTCAATTGTTTCCAAAACTCTTCAAGCTCAAGGTAAGACATATAGTAGGGAGCCCTAGCGGGAGGTTTAGCATCTGGAATAAGTTCAATCTCATGATCAATCGCCCTTCTTGAGGAAATTTTTTTTTTGTAACTCATTTGATATGATGTTCTCAAATTCCTTAATAAGCTTTCTGATAGATTTTGGAATAGGGCAAGTCTCCTCTTCGATCTCATCTAATAGAAGAATACACAAAAATAAAGGTTCATGGTAAGGGTCGAGATACTCTTATCACCCATCTTTCCAGCTTATGTAGTAATGACGTACGGTTTACTATCCATCACCATTAATGAATCAATACTGTTGTCTCAGTATCCCAAAATAAGATCGAAGTCATCCATCTGAATTGCGAACAAGATTGTCCTTCCCTCGAAAAGACCCACTTTGAGCAACATAGATTTTGCTACTCCATCTATTGGTTGAGCAACGGAGTTGATTGCTTTGATTCCATTACTTTTTTCTAGAATAAGTCCGAGTCGCTCCACTTTGGTACTTGCGATGTAGTTGTAGGTAGCATCAGTAGCCCTGATTGACTTTTCATTGATCTTCACATCAATGTACATTAGACACTTGGCCCTACAAATGCGAGCATTTGTTTCTTCCATCTTTACCTCTTTTGAGGGAACATCACCCTTTTCAGTAGCTTGGTGCGATAGTGTATTGCACCGATGTGAGAGTGCGCTAACTACATTCTCATCCTCTTCGGAGTCAATCTCACCATGACAGCTAGCATGTGGGACATCTTGCTTTGAACTCATTACACCACTTGCTAGTTGACAATATGCACTCAACATCCGTTTATGAAGATACTCCGCCACCTGATAGAATCCTTCACATAAAAACCACATCAATTTAGGAGTGGCATCAGATCTACCCTCCGTTGCTTTTTCTTTATTCTAGTTGTTACTGCTGCTACCGTTATAGTTTTCTTCATGAATGTTTTGATAGTTTCCCTACAAGTTACTCTGACAGGTGCCTTTGTAGGCTCCTTCCTTAGTATAAGAGTAACGCTCTCCCCCAATTGAGCTCGAGTTGGGTCAGTAAGGTCTATTTTCACCTCCAATAGCTTGAGTATTCCCTGAAGGTTGATCTTTTCTCGATTACGATTGATTCAAATCAGTAACCTTCTGTCTCTAAAGTTTCGTACGTGTCTACGATGTCAACCCTTCCATGAAGGTGAATAACTTATCCTTTTCTGACATAGCTCGAATATTCAGCATATGTCCTGAAAAGGCTATCACATACTCCCTAATAGAGCTTGTGTGTTTCAATTCTCGTAATTCCTATCGTGCTTGATATTCCACATTTTCTGCGAAAACTGTGATCTGATCGCTTCTTTGAGGAGATTCCAAGAATATATTCGGACCATGTTGGCCTGAATATCAGTATACTTTATCCTCCACCATAGTTTTACATCTCTACTAAGATACGTGGTAACTATTGTAACATTTCTTGCTTCATCTTCGATCAAAGATGTTAGAAAGTATTGTTCGAGAACAAACAAGAACTTCTCGAATTCTTTTGCATCACTTGTCCCTTCGTAGGTACATGGTTCCAAAATTCTAAGCCTGGGAACATACTCTTGTGTGGGGGCTTGCCCATTGCTAACTACACGTTGAAGTACCAGTAATTGAGCTCTCAACGCTTCCATTTCATTCTGCAGATCAGGCATAATTACAACAGCTTTCGTCATTGTTGTGTAAGCCCTTCGAATTTCATCCAATTGGATGTGTAAGTCACAAATTTCCATCTTTTCCACCTCGACTTTTTCCTCAAGGCCCTCCATGATACAGCAAAACATAGTGGCTGTCACCTCAAGCACATCCACGCGCTGTTTCATATTCCTATTTTGAGGATCTACGACTTTTGTGGTGTTTGTAATTAGATCCATAGCTTTCTTATCGAGGGTCGTGAGCCGCAGCTTTGATTTCTTCTTGACATTGGATAGTTCTCGTTCTAGACTCTTTAGCTCAAACTCCTTCAACCAAAGATCTGATCAAAGAACTTCAAACAATCAAACTTTTATGAACACGAGCACTCACATTCCCACCCCCAAACTGTGTTTTAGCAATTTGGTTTCTATATAAAGGATTTTGGGATTTTATTTAAAGTTAGGTCAACAACATTAACAATTAAATCCATATAATCATGTCATGTCCCAATATAAGTGATAAGTCAATGATGACCATATGCTCAAGTAAACAAGTCAACAAGAATAAGTACTCAAATAAAAGCATAAGATATGATATTGTCTAGTTCTAACTAAAGTTATACTCAATTCAAAAAAAAAATCATCATAGGTGGCAAGTCATTTAACACTAACTAGACAATATTTTTGGTTTTTTTTCAATTTATTTTTTTTTTCAAAATCTTTTTTAGTTTTTTTCAAAAAACAATTACACAGATCCGATCTATTCTAATTATCATAATACTTACCCACTCCCAAACAAAAAAATATTGCATTTTCCCTAATGTAAAATAAAAAAAATAATCAAAAAAGAAGAAGGAAGGATCAGAAACTCCCCAAGTTACATGCGGATAGGTAGAAAGATCGATTAGTCCAGCTAGTAGATATCATAACAACTACCACTTTTCCTTGTTGTTAGGCTTTAATTTTCTATTTTAAGAATTCAAAATAAAAACTAGTATAGCAAATAAGGTTTAAATATTTCCAATAAATTCACACTAAGAAGAATTCTAATCTTCTAACATTTAGAAAGACTATCTAACAAAGCATGCATCCCTATAAAAATCATATATCTAGGAAAAGATAAGTCTTTCAAATTGTCTTGAAGAGTGAAATTTAGATGCAATCTTAAGAATACATATCACATCAATGTCAACTCAATATAATGCTAGGATGTTAACGATGATCCCAAGTAAATTGAACTCAATAAGTAAACATGCCCAAGTTACTAATGTAAGTCTTAAAATACTACTAAAATGTGTTAAAAATATTTAAACTACCTAAATGTATGAGTTCCTAGATATAGCCCTAAAATACTAATGCAATTCCTAAAACTAAGTGTAATGATATAGTTAATCAAAATAAGTGAAAATGAATAGAAAAATGGGTTGCCTCCCATTAAGCGCTTAATTTAGAGTTTCAAGCTCGACTTTTGCACAAGTCTTTCATGGAACTTTGAATATGACTTTGGAAGCCCTGCTTAGATTGCTCAATTTCACTTGTTCTGTACTGCGATTTTCTTCCAAATTTTTACTTTTCCCCGCTCCAAGTAGTATGACTTCTCTTTAATGCCCGTTTCGAACTCAACAATGTACACCTCAATTTTCTCATAAGATTTAATCACAAACTTATTTTTTGAGCAAACGAATGCTAGTTTCCACTTCTTTGAATGCTACTAATTCTTTTTGGCTCGTTATGATTAACTTCTCGATCTTTTCACGCTCCTCTTCTTTAATTGAAATTTTCTCGTTCAACATTTGTATTCGAAGCTTTTGGCAAAAAAAAATAATGATATCTTCATGGAAAGTGTTTCATTTTTCTATCGTAAGTGTACGATATCATAACAAGTAATATAGTGGACCTTTGAGTCCCGGTTATCGTTCCCATGAGGACTATACTTTAAAACTTAATTAGATTTTTCTAAGTCCTATTTGATTAAAGCAAACAAAGAATTATAGTTGTTGTGAATTTTTTGTTTAAATACTTGAAATTAATTAAAATGCACACAAAGATTGATTGAGAATTCAAATAATGGATTAGGGCCGAACAATTTCACTTATTAATCACATTTAAGTCTTAATTCAAGATTCAATAGCCTAATGTAGTGTTCGATCGAATTCTTCTATTGTATTCAATTTACCCTTCTCGGGTTCTCATTGAGCCTATTTAACTAATTCAATCTCATATCCCTATGTGAATCTAACTTAGTTAAACGAAATATTAGTTCTAAGAATTCATGTATGATCGCAATATTTAGTATCTCTACATATTATACTAATTTATCATATTTTACTATATGATCTAAATCTCAAACTCGCCTCTCGATTAGTAAGAGACTCACATAATCATCAAATTAGTGATCAATTAATTCAATACATTAAACTCATAGTAAAACCAACAGATATATGAATAAATCGTAAATCTTGAATAAAAGAATAAATGATCACAAGTCGATTATATGGTTTGCCCTAATATAGAAATTTGTTACTCATAATGTAAAAATAAACACAAGAAATTTTCTTTGAATACATAGCTGGATTCTTTCGAATAAAAATGTAGAAAAGTGTTTAATATTGCATTAAGATCTTCTTCCTCTTCCAATCAATACTTCAAACTTGTATTTCTTGATGTTTTTCTCCTTTGAATTTTGTTTTTCGATCTTTCATAGTATATTTGTTTTCTCAATGTGTGGAACCCTCTAAAAGTCCTTTCTTTTATTTATACTCATCTCCACGTTTGTGTCGAATATAGGATTTTTATAGGCTTTAAAACAAGTCAAACCACTGTAACCCTAAAACAGGCGGCGTAGCGCCTAAACACTTGGAAGCAGCGCCTATGCGCCGTAATACTTTTGTGTGTAGCGTCTAGGCACTAAGCGCTGCATCTCTATTTCTGCTAGTTCTTCATAGTACCCAAGCGCTTGGTTTACAATGCTTGGGTGCTATCGCGCTTGGGTACTATCCTGTGGTAAAAGAAAGTCATTCCTAGTGCTTGGGCGCTCCGAACATGGCACTTAGGCACCATTTTACTAATTTTGTTTCCTGACATTGGCCTGTTTGTACACTTCAACACCCCTTTTATGCCACATCACTATACCTTTGAAACAACACTAGCAAATACATCAAAAATGAACTATAATCATAAAAGATGGCCAAAAATTAAATTAATTGTATAAAACTCGTGAGTAAAAACACACTCATCAAATACCCCCAAATTTAGCAGTTTGCTAGTTCTCGAGCAAACACAAACACAAAGAAAAAGGAAAATCAATACAAGAGGAACACTCAAACATAAATTTTCTCAAATAGCTTACAATTTGGCTCAGTATTGAGAACGTTATATCACTTTTAGGACCGGCTTCAAAATCACAATGAAAGATCCCAAATCCACTTATCCAATGCAAAACAAGTGTGTGTAAAGAATGAAGTGTAATGCCGTACATTCACTAGTTGATTCAATTTCCCACCCTCAATGATCAATTATTTCATTTCTTCGATCGTGAGATTCACATACCCCCAAAACTTATTTTCATTCATTCTCTATCCATGGTGTAATTCTAAAGTTTGGTTTCACTTGTGAAATCCTTAAATCACTCTATTTTGGTTTCGTTCAATCGGCAACGTCAACAATTTATTCATGTGATGATTCTCCTGATTTATGAGTGCTTCAACAAACTAGGTTTCAAGATATCTCTACGGACTTACTAACTCAAGTAAAAAAGGTGTCGATATGAGACATAAGCTCAATAAATGCCATGCTTATTTTCTATAAAAGAAAAGCAAAATTTAAAAGGGTTAGATCCCTAGAATTTGGTCATCACGTGGTTTATACTAGACAGCTAAAGACACTCCATACAAATATTTTTCACATGTACGGAACCACCACAATCTGAAATCATTTCATTCACCGGTTAAAACGCCCCAAATTGTTATGCATACGGGTTAAAGGATGTTGTGAATCATGAGTTAAGGGGTTTAGCACATAAGTTATTTATTTAGCCTATATACAAGAACGTGAACTTTCATGTTCATGTACGATGCTATATACTCAATTATTGTGCATAATCAGTCATATTTCCATGGATTACCCAAGCACATGATTCATCCACTTAAAAAATAATACATTCAAATTTATTCATCCTAGCCGACAAGGCTATCTAACTTAGAGAAACATGCATAAAAAGAATT
The DNA here is from genome assembly GCA_903798355.1 of Fraxinus baroniana. NCBI lineage: Eukaryota > Viridiplantae > Streptophyta > Magnoliopsida > Lamiales > Oleaceae > Fraxinus > Fraxinus baroniana. The sequence goes on from CAIGRO010052955.1 coordinate 10,752, forward strand.
TTTTCTTCACACGAGATAAAATCATATCACGCAAAGACAAAAATACTAAACAACTGACAAAATAATTAACAACTGATGATTTACGCCCCC
>CAIGRO010052955.1:10987-24266 GCA_903798355.1 Fraxinus baroniana
CCCCCCCCCCCCCCCCCCCCCCCCCCCCAAAAAAAAAACTTAAAATACACATTGTCCCCAATGTGAAAATAAATACAAAGAAGGGTTAGGACTTCCCTGAATACATCAATTTACGTCATTGCCATTATCTTAATGAGATGGATATGGGTTACCTTTCTAATCCCATTATTGCCCACAAACTTGAGAACCTACAACCAACACAACAAGAATGTTATTACAACAAAATAAATAGTCCTAAAACTAAAAACTAAGTAATAAGAAAGGAATAGAGATTTGGTTGTCTCCCAAGAAGCGTTTCTTTAAAGTCACTAGCTTGACTTTTTTACGATGTTTGATTATGGTGGCTCGAACCAAGTTATGTCATCCTTGCACTTTGTGTAATTTTTATTTATGCACCCTTTCTTTATCTCCATATTTTGATATTTCCATTTTCATCTCTACCTAAAAGTCCACCGAAATTTGATTTTCTATTTTTACAACTTCGTTTATCAGGTGGCTCTTTTTCATCAATTCTACAACAATTATTTGTGTTGGAAGGTTTCGCAATTAGGGTATAAATATTAAATATCTCGTGCTTGTCCTCCACAAGCTCACCCTTCTCCATGTCAATCAGGGCTCTACCCGTTGAAAAGATGACCGACTCAATATACTTGGAATGTCTCGATATTCTGGTATGTCCAGCATAATGAAATACACTGGAAATATTAAATTTCCTTATTTTATGAGCAAATCCTCAACTTTTCCACGTGATTTTAAAATTATTGTATCAGCTAGTTGTAGTATTATTGATGTTGATTTGACTTCACACAATCCCAATTTCCTATAAAAAGAATATGACATTAGATTTATAATAGCACATGTGTCACACAATGCTTTAATAGGACAAGAATTTATAATTGAAATAGGCAAAGTAAAACTCTCTAGATCTTTCAACTTGAGAGGCAATTTGTTTTGCGCTATTGCACTACTTTCCTCCGTTAATGCCACAATTTCAAACTTCAGAAGCTTTCTTTTCTTTATCAACATATTGATTTCACCAATAACACTACCTGCTTTGTCAAAACTATTATCTACGCGTTGGAAGATGTTGTGATGTCTAATTCATACATCCCAGATGCTATCAATGGTACCACTCTTTTTTATGAAAACATTGAATGTGTAGTGGCAATTAATTCAAATAAATTTATGATTTGTTGTAATGATTTTCATATGATTGATCCACCAGCAGAAGAATCGCCTGAGATTTTGAAAGTGGTGAGAGTCCGGATAGAAGTACTGCAGTTGATTATCGATTGTGATTCCATAATTTGGATACTTTAGCATCAGCTCTTTGAATCTGTTCAATGCCTAATGATAGCTCTTTCTATCTTTATGTTGGAAAGTTTAAATTTTCAATTTGATTTCAGCTACTTTCGTTGGTGGGAAGAATTTGTTGCAGAACTTTCTGGTCAGTTTTTCCCATGTAGTAATGCTTCCATGAGGTTCGGCATCTAACCACTCCAATGCAGCATCTCTCAGTGTATATGGAAATAATTGCAACTTAATAATGTCTTCATTAACACCCGGAACGTGGAAGTTTTGACAATTTTTGAGAAATCTAGAATATGTGTGATTGGATTTTCATGAGGTAGCCCGTAGAATTGGAGAGCATGGCTCATCAAATTGATCCACACTGCCCTTATTTGAAAACTATTTACCTTGAAATCTAGATATACAACACTAGAGGACGCAGGCGTGGCTATGCACGTCAAGAACATTAAAACTGGAAAGTCTCCTTCATTTATTTTCCCTCGCTCATGTTGTTGAACTGAAAGCACCGCTACTCTTGCGACCACTTGTCCAATTAGCTGAATAGGAATAGGAATATTTTGGTCGTCAACCATTTGATATTGCTGTTTTTGTTTGTGTTTGCATCTTCGTCTGAAAGCATATTCTATTTTCAAGTCAAACGGTTCCAGATCGTTGGTTTGGGTATAGAGCTTACAACGAACACATTTTTTTTATAAATAAAAGAAAATAGACAAACCAAATAATATTTAAAAATAAAATAAGCTAAAAGTAAAAGTAAATAGTCCCAGCAACGGTGCCAAAAACTTGTTACATTTTTCTATCGCAAATGTACGATATCGTAATAAGTAATATAGTGGACATTTGAGTCCGGATAATCGTTCCCACAAGGACTACACTTTAGAACTTAATTAGATTTTTCTAAGTCCTATTTGATTAAAGCAAACAAAGAATTATAGTTGTTGTGAATTTTTGGTTTAAATACTTGAAATTAATTACAATGCACGCAAAGATTGATTGAGAATTCAAATAAAGGATGGGTCTTAGGGCCAAACAAGTTCACCTATTAATTACATTTAAGTTTTAATTCAAGATTCAAAAGCTTAATGAAGTGTTCGATCGAATTCTTCTATTGTATTCAATTTACCCATTTTGAGTTCTCATTGAACTTATTTAATTAATTCAATCTCATATCCATATGTGAATCTAACTTAGTTAAACGAAATATTAGTTATAAGAATTCATGTATGATCGCAATATTTAGTATAAGTATCTCTACACATTATACCAATTTATCGAATTTTACCATATGGTCTACATCTCAAACTCACCTCTCGATTAGTAAGAAACTCACATAATCATCAAATTAGTGATCAATTCATTCAATGCATTAAACTTATATTAAAACCAACAAATATATAAATAAATCGCAAATCTTGAATAAAAGGATAAAGGATCACAAGTCAATTACATTGTTTGCCCTAATATGAAAATTAGTTACTCGTAATGTAAAAATAAACACAAGAAATTGTCTTTGAATACATCACTGAATTCTTTTTAATAAAGATGTAGAAAAGAATTTAATCTTGCACCAAGATCTTCTTCTTCTACCAATCAATGCTTCAAACTTGCATTCATTGATAATTTCCTCCTTTGAATTTTGCTCTTTGATCTCTCATTGTATATTTATTTTCTCAATGTGTGGAACCCTCTAAAAGTGCTTCATTTCTTCTATTTATACTCATTTCCACGTTTGTGTTGAATATAGGGTTTTTATGGGCCTCAAAACAGGTCAAAACGTTGTAACTTTAAAACAAACGGCGCAGCGCCTAAGAGCTTGGAAGCAATACCTAGGCGTTACGATGCTTTTGTGTGTAGCACCTAGGCGCTACATCTCTATTTCTACTGGTTCTTCATAGCACTGAGCACTTGGTTTACAGCGCTTGGACGCTATCTTACTGTAAAAGAAAGTCATTTCTAGCTCTTAGGCGCTCCGAACATGACGCCTAGGTGCCATTTTGCTGATTTTTTTTTTTTCTTATGCAACAAGCAAGTCACCCATAATAGTTTCATCAAGTTCACATTTCACTTTTATATCTAGTTGTCCTATAATGAAATCTCCCAAGAGCATATCTCCCTCATCTGTTTCTTGAATTATCAAGTGTTGTTGCATTTTGATGAAGTAATATATGAGCATTTTTTTAAAAAAATTAATCACAATCATCTTTTATCTTGCTATTTTTTATCGTTTTTTATATCATGTAACAGAGAAAAAAAATTTAAAATAATAAATAAATAAATAAAACTACATGAATACAAGTAGAAGTTTGAATTAGTGCTAGAATAAATCGACATCAATCTAAAGTAACAATTCGGGCAACAGCGTCAAAAACTTGTTAGCGATAATATCTTTCAAATTTAAACTAGTATACTAATTGTTGACGATTCGCATACTTGCGATGATTTTAATTCGAAAGATATTTTTGCGAACACTGTAGAAAAAAAGAGGTTGAAAATAATGATTTTCAAATAGGAGCTTAGGCCTTGTTTGAAAACTCTAATTCTCCATGGGAAATGGAAAATATTTTCCATTTTCTAAGTTTTGGTGTGTTTGATAGCCTCTAATTTCCACGGAATTCCTTTTCCTCTCTTCCCACTCACGTTCATTTTTCCCACTTTTGAATGAAAATGTTTTCTTCTTGTTTTGATGGTTTTTGGTTTCCAAATTTTTTTTTTTTTTTTTTTTTTTGACAATTGAAAAAATTCTAGACATTGGTAAAAAAAATTATCACTTTTATTGACAAATTCCATACAAAACAAAGTCAAACGAGTGGTATTCGGTACGATAATTTTGTTTAATTTTTTGGTTTTTTTTGCAATTGGAACAAATTTTAGACCTAATGATAGAAAAGATTATCACTTTTATGGACAATTTTCATGAAAAATAAAGTCAAACGGACACCAAACTTTCAACATTTTTCAGGTGAAAAATTATACAAATCAAACACAATTAATTATAATTTTCAGTAAAACAATTTCTAGATAATTCAATTCCATGTAAAACATTTTCTTTCTACCATTTTCGACCTTTACAAACATACAGACGCTTATATACCTTCTTTTTCGTATATTTTTAATTTGTGAAACCAAAGTACCATTAAAATTAAAAAAGGAGGACTTCACATGCAATTTAATTGTATATTTGTAAAGTAAAAAAAGTCCAAAAGAAAGGCATTATTATCATTTACACCCTCGATAACTTCTGGATAAATGTGAGAATTTGCGAAGCTTTCTCACTCTCTCTCCCTCTCATCCCTAAACCAAAACTCAGACTCTGGAGTGAGAATGGCTTCAGTTTCATTATCCTCACTGTCGGCACAATTTTTGCCCTTACCCAATTCCTCCATTTGTAATGGCAGACCCCAATTCTCTGTGCTTTCTTCGCCTTCCTCAAATTCCTCAAAGTTACATGCCCTGAAAATCTATCGTGGTTCCTCTTCCAGAATTTTCGCTGTTCCTGAAGTTCTGGAGCCCAGTGTTGCTTCTGAGGTTTGTCGGCTTTATATTTTGATTTAATAAATACCCTTTTTTTCATATTATTGAAATGATTTTCTTCTTGGGTTTTGTGGGTTCTTAGGATGAGGCCCCTGCCGCTTCAACGCTGAGTGTTGGTGCAGATTCTGATAAAGTAACTTCTCTTTTCTTAGTAGCTTCTGTTTTTTTTTAAATAATATTGATTTTACTTAAATTACAGACTTACAGCAGTAGGATAAATTGGTTCTTGTGTGACATTGCATATTAATAGTATTGCTACTGCAATTTTCTACTTTATCATAATTACTGTGAGGTAGACCAGTAAAAATATAATGAATTTATGCAAGAAAGAGCTTCGACTGGGTGCTCTTCATGGATGTTGATATCTTTGCCTTCATAAGTTCGAATTGGGTACTGAATGAATCAGTATTTAGGGCAAAATATTTGTCTGGTATATGAATTGGTTTCCAGATAAGTTTTTATATTTCATCATGGAAGAAACTTTCATAGCTTTCTGATATTTCAAAGTCTCTTAAGGATTATTATGATTTTTAATAAATTTTTATGTGGCATTAGCATCCTAAGGAAAACAAATAAGTGACTAAATTAACTTCAATTAGGGTCGTTTCGCAGGGCTTTTGCTTTTACTTCTTGTAGAAGAGCTTTATGAGAAAGCTACGTTAGGCAAACTTCATCTAAAAGCTCTTTTATCGACAAAGTACTTAAAAAAATTATCTAGGTTCAAAGTTTTTAGTCTCACAAGCAGTTTTTGACTTTTCAAAAGGCTCGCCAAACTGGCCCTTAGTCTTTACTATGTATAGATATATGACTGCAATGTTAATTGAGGTGCCTGAAGAAACATTTATCAGATTTTTATATTCACTTCTTTAACCTTGAATATCTTGCTCTTGCTGACAATGCTGATCCCTTGTGTTACATAAACAATACTGAACCTGTTGTTCAATTTGAGACATTTTCTTTCTTATTTGAAGTTAAAATATTTGTCCTTTCTAATTTTATAAGCTTCAACTTGAATAATCTACCAAATGATATTTTGGTTCTCAGATGGCGCCTAAGCAGAAGATTAGAATAAAACTGAGGTCTTACTGGGTGCCCCTGATAGAAGACTCATGCAAACAGATTATGGATGCTGCAAAGACAACGAATGCAAAGACCATGGGTCCGGTACCATTACCAACCAAGAAGAGAATATATTGTGTTCTCAAATCTCCGCATGTGCACAAAGACGCCAGGTTCCATTTCGAAATTAGAACTCATCAGCGCCTTATTGACATTCTTTATCCAACTGCCCAAACAATAGACTCACTGATGCAGCTTGACCTTCCTGCTGGCGTCGATGTTGAGGTCAAGCTTTGAATGATAGTACTAGTTCCCTGCTTTACGTGGGGACTTTCAATTTCCCCTAGCCTAGGAAGTGAGACTCAAAGCTGAATTCAGGAAAATACTCAGTCAGATATAATTTTCTGTATAATAGTTAAAACTGTGGTGTTTTTTTACTTTCCATTGATGTTACTCTGCCTTTGCAAGTAAATTACTATTCTGTCTATTGGTTTGTGGTCTACAATATTGTCTTTAATTTGGTATTTGTGTCCGTCATTGGTAACAGTATTCACTTGTGACCTGTGTTTTCCTGTTGAAACTTTGGGTAATTCCTCTTTTCAACTCCCAAATTTCCTTCTGTTTAATTTATTTCACCTATTCCATGACCAGAGTACGGAAGCAAGCCCTTAAGAACATCAGGACAAGGGTATTTTTGAGGCATTATATCAGCTGTAATTCCTTAGTACAACCAAAACCGTATGAACACTTCAAGTCATCTTCAAAGTAACCAAAAGAATTGTTAGGACCTTTCTTGCCTTTTCTGTTTTATCTTAGATATGCACGTATAACTGTACAAGGATGATTTTGGATACATCTCACCTCAAACAAATGCTTGGTGTCTATTTAACGTGGTCTGGGGTTGTCTGACATGATGACATATCCTAGTTGTGGATCTATCAAACATGTACTATTTTTGTGCTTAACACAAGGGATTCCCATCTTATGAGTCTTGTCACTCGAGTTCTGAATAACAATCACAATTCATCTTAAGACCAGATTGTATGGAGAGGGTGTCTGAAGTCCTTATAAATCATTTATGGCAACTCACTTTTTAAGTTAGGTGACTCAACGAAACTAGTCTTCTATTGAAAGTAGCATTCTCGAAGTCATCCTGTTTAGTATTCCATTACAGAGTGTGATGTAGGACAGTTCTAATAGAAATGGGATAGAAGACATTTATTATTGTAGGATTTTCATTTCCTTTCGGGATTTTCGTTTTCTTTTCTTTTAGTAATATTGTTTTTGTTGTCTTAGGGATTTAAGAATTACATATAACGGTTTACATACAGATGATGTATCAAAAAAAGGGTGTGAGTTTTTTTTATAAATTTTGTTGAAGAAATTTTTATCCAATCATATTTTAACACATCATGTGTATATAAATCATTATGTATGTATCACACAATCGAATAAGTAAAGGCTTTGTACACTTTTCATTCACCAATTCACTATATTAAATTAGTCTCTGTAAATTTTTCAATTTTTTCAACTTCTTTCAAATTGATAATTTTTTTTTTTTTCTCGTACTATACAACATGGTAAGACTTTGTTCAAGGTTATTGCTTCAACTCAGAAATAACTTGCAAAAAATGTATTCAAATGTTTGTAAAGAAAACCAACCAGCTATTCTATTAGATATTGTCATCATATGAAGTAACCATTTAAATGATAAAAAAAATCTCTAATTAAAGTCAACATAAATTCAAGGAAGACTTTTATTAATTCTTATCAAATCCGTAAAAGTCATTTAAAAGTTTACAAAGTTCACAAAAGTCACCTGCTTAAAAAAAACTTATAAAAATTTCGATTGAATGCCCCCCTTGATTAATTTTATCATGTTATAACACACAATCTGTCATATAGATTGATAATGATTTCTAATAAAAAAAAAAAACAAAATTTGTTATGGATTAAATATTTTAGTTAAAGTTAACAATTAATTTTAACAATATTTTTTTATAGGACCTCGACTTTTCAACCACTAATGTCTAGAGGTGGCAATCGAACCGAGCGGTACGTCGGCTCGTAAAAAAACGACTCATCAAAAGACGAGCGTGTTTTTTGGCAAGCGGCTTGCGTTGGCTCGCCCACGAGCCTCCTCCAACTTGAAAGTTTATTTTTTATTTTTAAAAGTTTATCATTTAAAAAAAAAAATTGACGAACTCGGGCGCCGAAACTTGGCTCGGCCCACGAACCACTAGCTCACGGGCCGAGCCAAGCTTCTATAAACGAGCATACGGGGCCGAGCCGCTATCACTACTGATGTCATTGACTTTAATAAAAATTTGATTTTAGTCCAAACATGGACAATAAAAGTAAACAATTAATTTTAATAACATATTTTAGATTCGTAACTTTTTAATAATTTTATTAACTTTCATCAAAATTTATTAAAAACTTGATTTAAATCTGACCAAACAAAGGCTAAATAACATAATTCATACTTTAACCCATCTACATGAGTGTTTGAATTTGCTTTTATTAGTGTTCAAACTATTGCTTTTAATCTTAATTTGGCCGAAAAATCTGACGTTGACTGCCCTTTTCGAAGGGAAAAAAAAATAGTATGTTTGAAATTAATTCATACTTAACTTAGGTTTAGCCAAAAGTTACAAAGTCGCAACAAGATAATTACGTAATATTAATCGAATCAAAGTGCAATTTGATGATAAGCACGTGAACATGATAGACAAACAAAACCGTCACCGCCCTCGTCACCCCACTGGCCCACTCCCACCCACTTTTCCTTATTGGTTTTGATTCGCACATGAAAAATGCTTATCGTAGAGGACTATGTTACATGTAGAATATTGGTTGTCAACATTCTGCTTGATATCATCGTAATCATTCATTTTAAAAAAACAGTTTTTTACATCACATAGTAGGATTTTGACAACACATAGTCGTCAACCATTGTTGTCTACTTAGATTTATTCTATCGTAAATTATCATTTACAACTTTTTTTAATACTCACTCCGTCCCAAAAAGATAGTCCTGTATACTATTTTTGTCCGTCCCAAAAAGATAGTCTTGTTTCCATTTTAAACATGTATTAAATTTTTCATTTCCACATATACCCTTATTTAATACATCTTGGTATAATAAACACCAAAATGAAAAATTTAATGCATGTTTAAAATAGAAACAGGACTATCTTTTTGGGACGGACAAAAATAGTATACCGGACTATCTTTTTGGGACGGAGGGAGTAGATAAATGAGTCGACAATTAATTGAAGTAAGACAGTCAAAATTTCTTCCAAACTTAAATGTTTGTGCTTATTTAATGTGGGATAGCGGGAAAACAGTTGAGAGAAATCTTTCATTTGGTTGACCAACTTACAAATTTGCATACCGACGTATGCCGTGAAAATCTCACCAATCGAACGAATTTTTTCTCCCATTTTCTTTTTGTCATTAACTCACATTACATAAGCACGAAGATTTTAAATAGTGAAGAAATTTTGATAATTTTATTTCAATTTGTCGTTATCTCTATCAATTTGTAAAAAAAATGTGTAAATTTGATAGCTCAACTTAATGTCCACCCAATGAACAATATGTCGCCCCCGGGACATAGCTTAGTGGTACAAAGAATATGAGCGAGGTAGTCTCAATTGAGCTGACAGTCGCAGTGTAAGAGTTCGATTCCTAACTCTAACAAAGTTTGGAATTGAATTGTTTATGGGCACCATTATGACAATTCTTGTACATTGATCTACTGAGACACATCTCACGATTTACCTCTTTCACAATGCTCTAGAGACAGGATGGTGACCTCAAAATAGGGATTCAACTTTTTTTTTTTTTTTAATGAACAATATGTCATTTCCCATTATCCGTGGCTGCTGCGCGTATCATAAATACTTCTGCCACTACACGCAACCTCGTCATCCTCTCGGTACATTCGCTAATTGATTCGTCCACCTTTTTTTTGTTTTCCTCAAAAGTTTCGATTTTGCCCAAGAAAAAATATCATTTTCCAATGAAAGTTCGGGCTTTTTCGCTATACACGTCTCCCTCTCTATGTAACTTCCTATCCACCGGTCCACGTTTTCTTGCGCCTCGCATTTCTGTCTCCGCAAATCTTCTTGGATCACCATTTATACGATCCGTTTTGAAGCCTGTCGAGTTCTTCGCCATGGGCACTTGTGTGCGCACTTCGAGCACAGAAACCCCTCCTCAGACAAAACCAAACAGAACTCATGTTGATGACCGTGTGTTTCAAAATAATGTTGAATATTGTAGACCCAATTCTGCTGACATTGTTTCTTGCGCCCCTATTTCAGGGAAAGGGTCGAATACCCTCCACACGCGTGCACCCACAGTTTTGGATAATTGTAATTTTAATCATGAAGAAGATGTAGATAATTTGTGGAAGCTGATGAAGGATGAGGCCAGGTCAGATATTGATCAAGAACCCATATTGTCAAATTATTATTTCAGTTCAATTTTGTTGCATGATTCTATGGAAAGTGCTTTGGCTAATCATCTGGCCATGAAATTAAGCAATTTTAGCCTGCCCAGTGGAAGCCTTAAAGATCTTTTCATAGGTTTGCTCACAGAGAATCAAGATATTATGAGAGCTGTAAAAGATGATTTAATGGCAGTTAAGGAGAGGGACCCTGCTTGTATTAGTTATGTGCACTGTTTCTTGAATTTCAAAGGATATCTAGCTTGCCAGGCTCATAGGGTAGCACATAAGTTATGGTTAATGGGGAGGAAAATCCTGGCTCTGCTGATACAGAACAGGGTTTCTGAGGTGTTCGCGGTGGATATTCATCCGGGGGCGAAAATTGGTAGTGGGATTTTACTTGATCATGCTACTGGAGTTGTTATTGGAGAAACAGCAGTTATTGGGAATAATGTTTCAATTTTGCATAATGTGACATTGGGGGGCACCGGTAAGGTATCTGGGGACCGGCACCCGAAAATCGGAGATGGGGTATTGATTGGGGCAGGTACATGTGTTTTGGGCAATGTTAGAATTGAAGATGGAGCTAAGATTGGAGCAGGGTCTGTAGTGCTAAAGCAGGTGCCTGCTAGAACTACGGCTGTAGGGAACCCTGCTAAATTGATTGGAGGGAAGGAAAATCCCATTAAGCTAGATAAATTGCCTAGCTTGACCATGGACCATACATCTCATATATCTGAATGGTCTGATTATGTTATCTAGAGCATCCATTTTTCCTAGTTTTGCTCTTTGATGGTGTTGATTAGTATGCAGGATCTTGAGTCTTTCGTGTATGCTTTTAAGAGAGAATTGAAGTTCTCCTTTGAGCATAGAGATAGCCTAATATTGATACTATATACTTGTATGAAATAAGCCTTTCTGGGCTATTAGATTTTGTCCACTGTTACATTCTCTGTAACGAATTGCTAGCTTTATGTACCGAAGTTTGAAGTAAAATATGTTTGGTGTATTCCTTATAATCTATGAATTGGCCCATGTTTGACTAGCCAAGCAGGAAAACGGCCTGCATCTTTCTTATCTTCCATGTTTTTAGCTATGATATTTCACATTCTTGATCACACGCTTGTTCGCAAATTTGTTCTATATATCTCCATATGATGTCTTATCTTTTGGTGCGAATTCAGAGCACGAATAATTCTCTTCCTGTTAGAAATCAGGTGTCTAGTTGAAGACGGTTAAGCATTTATAAATTGATTAATTGTGAATTTGCGACTGCAAAAATTTTTATGACTAAAACATTAAACTACAGGTGAGCACAAAGGGTTTTGTGCTTGGAGAAATTGATATCATTGTCTCACCAGAATTCATGAGATTTATTTTGAAGCCTATTTTTGAAGGATTATGATATGTGACTAATGGTCATGTAGGTACAGAAATATCTTATGGGCAAAATGTGAGTGAAATAAGCTTGTGTAATTTCTATTGCTTCATATAGGGTCCTTGGCTTCAGGCTAGGATTACACACAGCTTTATCTCGTGGCTTTTAGAAATTAGAACACTCGTGTTTATCAGGATATGCTAGATAGAAGAGAGAAATCTTGAAGACGCTATTACAAGTCTTTTTAGAGCCTGTTTTGCAGGGTTTCTGAGATTAAGAAGCTGTTTTTGAACATGCTTTAATAATTTTGTGGAAGTGGTCTTCTTGATAGAAGAACTTTAAAGGAAGCTGATCTAAAGAAGTCTACAAGAAGTAGAAGCCCAGCCAAACAGGCTCTTCATTTAGCATAATATGAATGGTGAAAACTTCAGCTATCTTTCAACTATTTCCACGCTTCTACTTTCTTGTTTCTGAACCTAATAGAATTACTCCAACTTGACCTTCCTTGTACTCTGGGAGGGTCTCTCACACTTGCTACTACCTGTATAAATGTGCTTATACATTGTGAAAGTTGTGCAGATCCTAGCTATGCTTTCTTGGCTAGTGATCACCTTTATGATCTTAAGAGAACAAGACACAGAATGAAATCGGTAATTTTATCACTTTTTTAAGGCCACGATACTGGACTTCACTTTATATTAGAGTCGGGCTTTTTTTTTTCTTTTGTTTTTGGGGAACGTCTAGCCTTCGGCTAGGAAGAACCATATTTTTACAGGTTTGGAAGCAAACTGTTATAGAGCTAGTGAAGCGATGTATAATGTATTTCGAGTTTTCAAATTTTCCTAGTGCGCGCACTTATATATCCTCGCAATGATTTGATAGTTTATGGTCTGAGCATAACTACTATATTTATGTGTCAATGCTGAACTCCATGGAGAGAACGAGATGACTGAGACAGGTTTTCAAGAGTAAGAAAACACGCCTGGGAATTCTAGGCGAACTTGCTATCAAAACACACTAGAAAATTCGCCCGTATGTAAGTATCGAAGGGGGTAATTGGCGCAAAACGTCCATACCTTTGAAGGTTTAAAGTTCATATCTTTCGTTTTTTGGCGCTGAACATCCTATCTTTCACATTCTTTTTACCAATTTTAAACAAAAAAATGACTATTATACCCTCCTATATAAATAAAACAAAAAATTATATAAAATAAAATAAAAATTTAGAATTAATTGCAATCTTTGCAATCTGCTCCTAAAATTTTTTTAAAATGCAAACCAGTCCAAAAAAGTGGTGATTTTTTGCATTTTTTTCAGCTGAAGTGTGTCCAAATTTTCGTAGCCTCCGGCCATCCAAGCCACCGGACGTTGACACCGATCAACAGCCCTCCAATTCCCCCTTCAATTACCACCCAACCACTCCCAATTTCTTCAACTGTAGTGGTCGGAATTAATGATGAAAGTTCAATGTCCTCAAATTCAAAAATCGTCGGAAATTACATTCTGGCCACCCCCATGATCGGAACCCACCTCCTATCAATTGC
>CAIGRO010052961.1:0-11201 GCA_903798355.1 Fraxinus baroniana
TCCATGGCAAATTTGACAATCAAACAAGTGTTATGCATGGAAAAGGAAAATGTTTTCCCTTTTCCATGGAAAATTAAGGTTATCAAACATAGCCTAAGCATAATATTTTGGATATGTTGAGATTTTCATTATTCTTCTATTGATGTTTTGTTTTGTCCCATTTTCCTCTTGCCTCTGGTAATGCTTTGTGCAGTTACCGAGTTCTAATATTTTCCGTTCAAGTGGATCTTCAAGGCGACCTGCTGTGTCCAGTAGCCATGATCCAGTTCTCACCGGGAATGATTATGATCCTTCACGGAAAGATGCAAGCCCAGGAGGACTCCGCAAAATATCCAGTGCTGCTCAAAGAAGTTCACCAGTCGTATCATCAGATCACAAACGCGCCGCCTCTAATATAAAGAATTTTGATGCTACCCTCAAAGGTGTAGAGAGCTTGAACTTCAACGACGAGAGGGTGCATTATTAGGTGCGATGTCACTCATCCCCCCGTACTGTAAATTTTGGAACGGAATACATTCTATTCCTGGAACACGGGGGATTTTGCAGTATGGAAAGCCACTCTATGGAATTTAAACGAGTACAAATCGGGACCGTGCAAAAACCACACAGAGCTGACTCTCAATACAGTTTAAATTGACTTGTTTTGGATCCAGTTATGTTTATGTTTTTTATACTAATACAGTTTAATTTCCTATTAAGGTATCATAAATTTTCCTGTAATTTGTTTGATTCGTTGTACAATTTTGTGATGAGTTTGTGGTCTGGTCTAGCTTTGCATAGGATTGATGCTTACAAGTTTGGCACGTATGAATTACAAACAACGTAAATTAAGTTCAATCATGTCTACGTTGTGCCACGTGGCACAACACACACACACACACACACACAAATCCGTCCACAATTTTTTAAAACAAAGAGGCTATCAACATGAGTGTATAGGAAAAGCTGTACAAGTAGAAATATGGATTACTAGTAGAAAACTTCAATAGACGTTTCAATTTGCTATATCGCAGAAAATTCCCCTACTTGAAACCTTTTGTATGAAAATTCATTTATCGTCAACATCCGTCAAATTTGCTATTAAAAACAGTAAAAATGCCAAAATTAAAAAGGAAAAATTTCAATTTCAGTACAACTTTTTCTTTTTTACAAATTAAATTCAAATGTTTTTCATGTGTCACGGTTTCAAATCTTTAAAACTTTATTTTTCACCCTACTCCATTCTACCCCACTTCATCTTCTTTACCAATTTTTTAAAATTTTTTTTTTTTCACATAAAAATCAATTAATTTAAAATAATTAAATAAAAGGCAAAAAAATGATTAAAAACAAAAAATAAATTTCTTCTTTCTTCTTCCCACCTCACCCCAACCCCACGCAGCCCATCACCAACACACCAAACAATAATTTCTGCAAAGTGGAGCCTGGCTTGTTCACCACAAATTTATATCCCTAACCTACAAAATCTTCTAAAATTAATATGTAATTTAAATTATAATTACAATTATTTTTGTGTATTTTTGTTATTTAAAATCTGTTAAACCATAAACGTCGTGAAAGTTAAATCACAAAAAATCTATGAAAACTTCTACATATCTAAACAGTCATCTTGACCATGCCTACTTTTTTCCTTACATATCAGCTAAACATGATTCCAGACGTGTTGCATTGCAGATTTTTTTTTTTCAAAACATTTTCTATTTTAACTTATGTGACAACTGACAACCCTTTTAGCATTGAATGCTATTACACAGTCTACTAAGTGCCCACTAAAATTAGAAAATAAAATAAACACCAAAGATAAATTAACTAATTAACAACTAATATTTCACAGCTACAAAAATAATCATAGAAGGGTAGAATGCACAACCGTAACGAGCAACGGTTCTTAAAATCCTGGCAAAATAAGAAACCGATCCTCGAGTCTACAAAGAGCTTAAGCCTGTTGCTTTCTAACTCGAGCAAAATAGTCCCCCCTGCGAAAACAAAACCGAAGAGTATCTCCATTCTTGACGGGCTTTATGTACACCGAGAATTTAGTATTTAATAAAAGTTATAGGATGAATTTGCCAAGCGAACGGTTTCACCTCTTGAACCTGAAAATGCACAAAAAGAGAGAAAAGGCTGTTTGCAAATAAGCAACTTTTTAACTATAGCCAAACATGCTCGAAATAATTCAATTTTTTATAAATAAGATAGTGATGATAGTGATTAGGATAAGAAGAAAAGCAATAGCAGTACTCACATTTCTCAAAAATCTCATTCGCAAGCAACAGAAATGAATCTGCATCTTCGGCCATTGTTGAGACCCTTTCAGCCTCTTTAACCGCGTCTGCTGCCACAAACGATTTATCTTCTGCATCCGCAATCTTGTGGGCAGCAGTCATAGCAGCATCTTCCACTGTTTCAGCGGAGATGTCTTTTTGTTTTGGCATAGGTGTTTTTGTCCCCAAAGTAGCATCTTTGATCTTGTAGCAGTCCTGGACCTGCAGGTTATGGCATATATGAAGGACAGATTACCAAAGGTAATATATATTATGTCCCCTACTAATGCAGAAACAATGAGGACTGGAGGAAGAGGGTGTCCGCCAGAATGAAATCAATGGAACCATCCCCTCCACCAGAATAATGAATAAAGGAAATGTCAACAGGCTCGTAATGTTCACTTTCTCTGCACCTCATTTGGTAAGTTGATAGCATGCATAGAGGGGTTTCAGCTGAGTCATCAAATGATGCATGTTAAGAAGGCCCAAGCATGTGAATCGGTCCACAGACGCGATGTGTGCCGATGATGGATACCAACTAGCCAAGCCCACCATCAAGACTAACTTTAACCTGTTTCTGACAATCAATGGTTTAACAAAATCTCGACAGTCTCCCTTGTAAAATGAACTAAACAAAAGCAATGCAAACGTCCAAACACAGACGTGTAAAATAAATTGGTGACGACCTGCCCCCCCATATACACAACCATGCTATAATTTACAGAAAAACATTTTCAGTTCATTCCAAAAGCAGCAAGACCAATGCATGCATAAACATTAAGAGCAGCGAGCCTGACTAAAAAAACACGGGTATATGTTTCAAATTTAGATTGTTGTGAAACAGCCACACCAAACGATCAGCAACTTTATTGAAATTAGATAATTCAATAGTATGCTACTACAATCCAATCTTTTGGCGAGTAGAGAAAATGCAGCATTTTTTTCAGTGAAAATATTCAAAAGCAATTACAGATTCAGCCAAAAAATAAATAAAAAAAAAAACAAATGCATTCAGTTACACGGTCAAACACAGAGAATAATATTTTGGTCCATATCATGGTGAATATTCAAGAGTAGCCCATATTTCCAACAGATCCATGCACTATCAAATCAGATAAAGTTGTAGTGCAGGAAAAGAGTCTTATAATTTGAGACACCGCTTAAGGGTTGAGAATGATATACCTTCTCAAGTTTTCCTTGCAAGACAAGTCTCCTCAGCCTTGTACTCAGTATTCGTCTGATATTTTGTGGCACTTCATGTTTTTGCTGTTACGCATGAGAGAGTCATGCTAAATATTGAACTCATATTCAATTACAGTTAAAAAAAAATTATTAACTAGGCCAATTTCTGGCAGCCCTACTCTGCGTGCATGGAAATTGTAAGTAGGAGGAGACAAATTTTCTTGTTGAATTTCACGTAGCCAGGTCACTGACCTGGTGTGGCAGGTGACAAATTAAACTGGCATTTATTACAGAAACTTCTCTTTTCCACGAAATGCAAAAAATTGTCAAAAGTTATCCACATTTGACAAATAGTTTCACTGAGACGAGAAATTCAAATGACAAGGCACTTTAAATTCACGAAAACTGCAGAAGAAATTTCTTTGACATGGTTTAGTGAATTTCTATTTGATGAATTCCCTTTTTTTTCTTCTTGGTACGTATTCCTTATTAAATTTAATTCAGTGATGAAATTAACAGAAAATAATAGATAAATCAGTGAAATGGAGATGAATTTTAGTATAACATGTAACTCAATAAGTTCATGGAAACATGTCTGGAATTTCTCTTAGATTCATAGAAACTGAAACAGGAGGCAGCATAACAAGCCTAGGATATAAACAGAAAACCACAACTCCATAAGAAAAGTAGAGAATCTCCAAATATTTTTGCCTTTTAGATTATGGCGATTTTATGATTCAAGAATCCCACTGAGTCTATCTATAAGACACCAATTTTTTTATACTGCACTCTTTTGATACTATAATGCCAATGCTGCCTTGAATTTTTCACAAACCAATCATAAGCATAGTTGACTTCATAAGCTCTTCCTCAAAAGGTTAAACTCTAGGGCTCATTTTCAAATTGACAAATCATGATAGGCTGATTAAACTGCCAAACACAATGATGCACAAATTATTTATCACAGAAACTATTTTTTTCATCACTTCATACGAATCATTCTAGATAAAACAGAAATTAGAAACTGGAGAACAGTAGAACATTCATCTGACCTCAACAAATCCCACGATATCATCAATATTGGATCCACTGGAGTCTCTGATGGATGAAAGTGCTTCAAATATCATGGTTTTGTATCTAATATACATCATGCATCCAGTGAGAAAGAAATATATAATGCAACAATTTCTTAGCAAAATCGAAGATAGCTTAGCACTGCTTTTAATACATAATGAGAATAAACACAGAGATAGAAACCAGTAAGTTGTATGAATAAGAGTAAAGGAAATTCACGTTTTTCCAGAAATAAGAAAAACTGGACTAACACACAGTAAATCAGATATTAGCCTACAGAAAACCTAATTCCTTCCAACATTTTCCTATATTCTTCCTTTCTGTTGACGTAAGAAATTATTATAACATGGAAAGGAAAAAGCAGTACCCTGGAGCATCTCTAACGTCCCGTGGACTTCTGGAAAAATCATCAACAGCATCAGCATCGGCAACTAAGTTTCCAGTGGTGNTGTTTTTACTCTAGAAGCCTTCAATTTTTTTCTAGAGCACTGTCCATAACTAATACACATGTTCCGCCACTTGTCCTGTGTGGATGAACCAAAATGAAGACAAGTAAATACCATGAGCAACAGGAAGTATAAAACATAAATACATTCAACAAAAGGACAAATAAATTCAGGGAGGCCTATCTATTGCTTAAAACAAAAAACAACATAAATAACAGCATGCATCATTTTATTTATTTTTTCTTTTACACATTTTACATATTTCTTTGCCTCGGTTGCATATTACAACCAAGATACATGTCTCTTGAGTAGCATGATTATTTATTAATAGTTTGAATGGCATAATAAAGCTTCGGTAGAACTCAACAATTATGCCTACTTGTGCAGCACTATACTTCGATTCTGCCCTAGACTACCCTGTCTTAAGTATCGGTTTTCTAGTAATAAGATTGGAACTTCACATTAGATCCTTCAAAAGAAGATTTCAGCCAGGATAAATTTCTGACTAGAAGTAATCCTGTCTACTAAATTTTCCTAAGAGGATACAAGAGCCTATAGCATAGACACCTTTAATTTTCAGAAGTTCTCTTTACAGTTTCAAGGATAGCTAATGTTTGATCATGGTGGCACTAAAGTCTCCTCAAGCAAAAGATTGGATTTGTAACAAGATACTTTACTTTGTGTGTGTTTGGCAAAGCTTGTAAGTCAAACTTACTGGTGAGTGAATTTTCGTTTCAAATATGTTTAGACAAGTACTTTTCATCTTTATAAAAAGTAACTTATTTTGACCAAAAACTTAAAAGTACATTTTTAAGCTTACTTTAAAACTTACTAATTTACTAATAATTAGCTAAACATTCACTTTAATTAAGCAGAAACATGCTATTACACGTGTGATCAAGTAATAGCGATGTTTTAATTAAAACGTCCAGATAGAGAAACGAACATGAAAATCTTGAAAATCAACAGACCGTAAAATAGAATAGAGAATGGCATGAGGTGTAGAAAAGGGAAACCTTAAGGTCAATATTAGAACGATTACTGAGATAGGGAGCGAACTGAGGATCTCTGAGAATGTTCTTCCACTTGCCCAGGCCGTGCTTCACTACTCCCGCTTTTAGGGCTTCCTCTTCCTCCACCGTCCACTTCACCTTCTGATTCCCCATTTTTACCCTTCCCGAATCACAAAAATTAACTACACCTCGCCGCCGTTAACACTTCGGACTGGAAATTTCGGTGTGTACCGATGAAAAATCGATTAACCTTCTATGTTTGCATACAAAAAACTGTTGACTAATGAGAGATTTTACAGAATCTAGAGAATGAGAGTGTGCGCGAAACTTTCGAGGGGGAGTCTCTGTCTTTCCCTCTGTATAGCTCCCGCTTGGTGGACCTTAATTTGGGCCTTTTTAAACTCTGGCCCTTCTACTGGAACAGAATCAAAAACAAATTTTTAAACACACCGCATTCTCATTGGAAGTTGGCAAAAAAAAAACATTGACTAAAGTCCAAATCTCAATCTATCTAATCTACGTATATGTTTCTGGTTTATAAAATCCAAAACCTAATAATTAGTAGTTTGACTTGAACCCCAAGTTATTAGCATTGACTAAAAGAAGCAAACCAAACCATTTTGGCACAATTACCTATTGCAAGTGACAAATAATTTCATTCTACACAACCATGCAAGATTATTACCATGAGGACGAGTGGACGACGTTTCTAAGTTCAAGACTACAAACCTTCTAGTTCGGATGCTGCACCTTCGCCCCAATGTGCCCTCTGGTCCAACACCACCAAAAGAAGAGACACCAGAAAATCGCATTTTTGCTAGTCCTCTTGCCAAGCAGCTAGCTGAAGATCACAATATACATCATTTTCCATAACTATATCATCTAATAATAATTTCACCTTTGGAGAGGATTTTGTTGTACGATGATATCTTCTCTGATTGCTGGAGTCTATAATCGACCATAGGTACCTCTTGCGAACATCGAAGGAACGGGTCCCGATGGACGTATTGTGAAGGCTGACATTGAAGATTATCTTGGTATTTCATATTCATCCTCGTGCTTACATGTATTTCCTGTGCTGATGGCCTGATTCTTGATGCTTCCGAATTGTTTCTCATTTGCTGTGCTGCTTATTTGCTATGTTTTATTTTTCACTTAATTATCCAGTTTATTGTTAAATAATTTAGTACCCGTTCACTACCTTCTTGCCATAGCATCTCGTGGGAAGGAAATTTCACACTCTCCCAAGTTTGGCAGAACTGCAGCTGCTGCTTTCGAGTACACTGATGCCCCACATACACAGATTAGAAAGGTAACATCTAATATATACATAGCATTGATACCACATTTCCTGGCACAACCTAAATCGCACTATCATCAAACTTTGGGCCCATATAGATCTCAGTTCATGAGTTTTAGTTTTATGCCAATACTGGGTGAGGTTACTGTTTGTTTTTTCTTTTCTTTCTTTTTTCCACGCCCAAGCACATTATATAGAAAATGTTGGGAGGTTTGGTGACTTGTGCAACTGGTGCAAATTTTTGGTGTTTTTCTGTGGCTAATTTTGCCCACTCATTATTCCAAAACTTTATAATTCACACTCATTTTAAATCACATTCAAAAAATAAAATATTTTGCTAGTAAATCTAAAATATTTCTCTGCTTTTTGACCACACATTCTTAAAAAAAAATCACTATTCAAAACATTGTTTTTTTAAAAATAATAGCAACAAACAGGGGCTTA
Organism: Fraxinus baroniana; assembly: GCA_903798355.1. Classification (NCBI taxonomy): domain Eukaryota; kingdom Viridiplantae; phylum Streptophyta; class Magnoliopsida; order Lamiales; family Oleaceae; genus Fraxinus; species Fraxinus baroniana. Next base: position 7,724 of record CAIGRO010052961.1, read on the forward strand.
CACGGTTGTTGCAATCGAAACAAACCATCCCCCCTTATTACTTGACTGTAGATACGCGGGTTGACAGACTTGTGGTCTGTGGAGTGAGTTCTGCTATTACTGCAGATTGCGTAGCCAGCTCAATTCATTGCAAGAAGCTTCTGGTGGGATGAGGATATCCGTTAATGATCTTGTGATTAAGGTGTTTAAGATCTTTGGAATGATGATCCTATCCCTCTTTATTATTTTTGCTAGTTATTTTTCTGGGATTATTCTTCCTCATTGGGAAGGACAAAAAGCCATGTAATTCTGCTACAACTAAACATCTATTCAACTGCTGGCTGCTGCTTTAGCTCTTCGAAAAGTTCCTCTGAAACTGATTATGGACCAATGATGTTATAGCCCATTTGTTTAGCCCACTGTTCGGCTCAATTGAAAATGCAAAACCTAATTTATATAAACTGAAACCCAAATCTCCCAAACCCTTAACGGCTTCACCTATTGGATGGGTTTTTGTTTCTTCCAATTCCAAACTTCCCAAACATCTCTGTCCCCGCCGACGCCGTCCATCGTCCACCGAAGTCCGGCCATCTATCAGCCGAATCTGCTCACTGTTCGTCTACCATCTGTTATATAGATAAACAGTTTACTTTTTGTCTTTTTTATGTCCATCTAACGTTCATGTTTTCAATTTGTATAACGTTAGACACATAAATGGACATATTATTTTTGTATCGATAAACTAATTGTCTTTTTGGTCCGTCAATCTAACTTGTCTATTTTGGTACTCAAAATCGTCGTTTTCAATCCTCTTAGTTTAAAAAAAAAAAAAAATCGGGGGCTACGTCCCTGGAGGTAAGGTAAGACTTCGTTAATCCTAGGTGAGTGATCTTCCCTGACATAACCAGACTCTAAGTACATATTATTTTTGCAGGGTGGCACATTCGTGGTATCAAATTTAGGGGCCTTTTGGTATCAAGCAATTTTGTGCCATTATCAATCCTCCACAGTCGGGCATTCTAGCAGTCGGTTCTGGTAAGACAAGTTCTTTGCTTTTTAGCAGTTGTGATATTTGAGTTGCACCAACATTTATTCTCACCATCTAAACCTGTCTATTAACAGCTGAAAACAGGGTAATACCTGGTTCCATTCCTGACCAGTACACATTTGCTTCTTTCATGTCCGTGACATTGAGCTGTGATCATCAAGTTATTGATGGTAAGTTTGCCTGGCCGCATTTATTTTCTAAAATGTTATATAGTGTGCATGTTTGGCAAAGCTTAAATTATGACTCAAATTGGTGAAACATATTTTCATTCGCACATTTTGTAGTACTCACAACTTACCATCAATATATTTTTCACACATTTGGTAACCCACAGATTATCAACACTTAAAAGCACCACCAAACATACTCTAAACCCTCTAACCATGTCAAATTCATCATGTTTCTTTAGGTGCCATTGGTGCGGAATGGCTAAAGGCATTCAAAGGATACATCGAGAATCCTGAGTTCGTGTTGCTTTAAATCGATTTTTCCCTGTATCTATTTCTCTTATGTTTCTGTTTTGATGGCGAAGCCAGATTAAGGTATCAGATGCATTACACAAATGTTCTGATTGTACCAATCTCAGAGGAACAATTCAACAAAGTTAACATGATTTTTGGAATAATGGGGTGCTAGTGTAAGAGGAATTGGATAGTAATGGTATTATATGAGTAAAAAGTTGAAATCTTGTTTATTATATTGCTACGTGCTTGTGGTTCTCAAATTAAAAGTGGCTAGCTAATGTATATCCAAGCTGTGCTTGGAATATTTTCTCTCTTCTTTTTGCTTTTATGTTTCTTGATATTACAGCATTAGTAGTAATTATACTATCACTTGGTTCAATCAAGTAACTCTATTTCACTTTAATTTGATTCCAACTGAGTAATCATACATTAATATGATTTCAATTAACTTAACAGTCCAATTTCACTAACAATAAACGAAAACGTGACATAATTAAACATGTAATCGTTAGTTGTTAACCAGAAATGTGTACAACTATCTTCAGATGAATGGTGAGCATCATAGACTATTAAGTCATCGATTTTCGAATGTTCGAGTGATGAAACTAGACACAATTATCCAATTAAAATTAAATTAAGCATAATTACTTGATTGAACAGAATTGAAATACAGTTACCTAATTAATTAGAGTAGAGTGTAAGTATTGATATGTATCCCAAAGTCCAGACACTTTTTTTTTTTTAATAACCATGAATGTTCGGCCAAGGTTGCGCGCACCTCAACTAATTACACGGGACCCTAAAGTTTAAGGGCGGGTACTCACCTCAGTGGCTCTGAGGAGACTCGAACTGGTGATCAATGAGGAGCAAATTTGGAAATATACATCTTGAACCAAAAGACAAATTTATTTTTCAACACATTGATTTTTAATATAAAATTTAATGCATGAAAATTTTTAGTGTTGAGACTTAAAACACGGAATGATTGTCGTGAGGCAACAATGTTAGAAGCAACATTTTTACTTCAATATAGGATGCTCCATCTACTCTCTGAAATCATCATTAAATTTTCGAAATCATCTTTTAAAAGAGATGGGTGTACTATCAAGATCCGTACATATTAACTTCACCCTAACTAAGCCAGATATGCAGCGTTTGAAAGCTAACACACAAAATTATTGCCTTCCCTCCTAACAGTGAGGGGGACGAAAAAAAAAAATCTTCACAGTTTCAATCACATTAATGACAAGAATAAACTCAAAAAGATACAAGCCTTTCCTCCCTATAACATCATTTTCGTTGAAATAGAGACAGTAGATTACCGTTATAGTCTTGTAGATAACTATAATTCGCCTAGCTCCTAAGTCATGAGGGAAAGAAAATGAAAAACATGAATTCATCAACCAGTTAAACTAGTACGAGCTTATACAACTCCTATCAGGTAACACCTGGCTAAGGATAATCACACCATCTCCTTAAAACCTCGGTCCTCAAGTCTAACACGCGATATTTTCTTGCATAAAAATAATGTCTCAACAGTATTTTAATGAAAGCATATATTGAGACCTCCGGATATTGGTTGATCGATGAACCCACAAACTTCCCAAGGGCAGAGACGTAAGGAAAATAATGATAATAGAAAGAAATCTAGTAGCATGATTGATATGATTCGGGATAGGCAATCACTTGGTTGAGTTTTGAAGTCCAAATTGAGGAAGTTGACAAGTCAAGGTTTAAGTTTCGTGAAGAGTTCGGGAGCCGAAACGAATTGGATTCAAGGTTTGGAAGATATTTGGAATGAAAACGAGGGGCGTGAATTAAAATGGGCATAACTTTCAGTTCGATTGTCGGATTTTCACCCATGAGTACAATTCGGAATGGTCACGAAATTCTACACAAGGTTATGCGGCGCATGGTACTTTGGGCTTGCGATCGCATAGAAACATGTTGAGAACAAGTTGACGGAATTTTCCTATTTTCGCGAGAT
>CAIGRO010052969.1:0-13498 GCA_903798355.1 Fraxinus baroniana
AAAAAAAAAAAAATTGGAAAGAAAACTTTTAAAAATAAATGGGGAGTCCAAAAATAATTTTTCTTTCTTTAGTTTTTTGGTTTAAAATACAAGGATAATTAGCACATAATATCTCTGCATTTTACTGTTATTGTGGAAAATGCCATCACTTTTCATTTTTGGGGATTTTTACTCTTATTTTACCTTTCATTGCGCGAAAAATCATTTTCATTTTATCAATTAAAAATTGTAAAACGACGACTATGCCCTTCTCTTTAAATAAAATAAAAAGAAAAAGAAAAAACTAATAGCAACTGTAGTCCCAAATATTTTTAAAAAACTCAAATGAGGCCCTAAATAAATTTTTGAAAGGGTAATTAACACATAATGCCCATACCTTTCACTATTACAACGGGAAACGTTCTTACCTTTCTTTTTTGATGTTTTTACCCCTAATTATACATTTAATTGCGCAAATCATCATTTTTATTCATTTTTATGTAATTTGACAATAAAGAGCTTTGAAATGATAAATATACATTCTTATTTAAAAATATTAAAGAAAAATAATTTTTTTTAAATTTCTAATTTTTTAATAATTTATTTGGTATTCATTTGCACGTTTCAATTTTTTTAATAAATTTAATTGGGACTAGTTTACATTTTTATTTAAAAAATTTAATTTTTAATTTTGTAATAATTTATTAGGGACTCGTTTGCACTTTTTTAAAAAATAATATTTAGCCCCTGTTTGATTCACATTTTTTGTTCATTTTAGAAAAATTCAGACCGTTGCACAGTACCATGATGGAATTGTTGGGGCCCAGCGTGCAGACTTCCACTGTGCAACATTAAAGATTTTTTTTGCTATTTTCCACTTCTACCCTCCCACATTTGCAGAGTTAGAAGGTGAATTTGGGAATTAATTGGATGGTTGGGGGTAAAAAAGGGAAAAAAGGAAAAACAAAAATGGTCAAGCCGACAGCCTCTGAAAACGTTGTGTCAGGATGAAGACAATAGTCAGTTCCTTTGCCAGTGCAACGGACGAATAATGCATTTTTTTGTCAAAACAATTTGCGTCAAACAGGCCCTTAATTTCTAATTTTTCTAATAATTGATTGGGGGCTCATTGCACTTTAAAAAAAAAAAGGGGACTATGATTGCAATTAATTCTTTAGCTTTTTACTTTTTATTTAAATAGGAGGGTATATTTATCATTTCACAACTCTTTATTAAGATATTAGATGAAAATGGATAGAAATAATGACTTGTATGATCGAATTTATAATTAAGTGCGAAAATGTCAACAAAAAAAAAGGTAGTGATATTTTCCGCAATAGTGAGGTAGGGACGTTATGTGCTAATTACCCTTTAATAATTTATTTGGAATTCATTTGTAATTTTTTAAAAATATTTAGGATTTTGGTTTCAATTAGTTTTTTCTTTTTCTTTTTCTTTTATTTAAAGAGACGTGTATATTCGTTATTTCACAATTTTTAATTGAGAAAATATGTGAAAATGACATTTTGAGCAATGAAATGTGAAAATGCCAAAAAATGAAAAGTAAAGACGTTTTTCACAATAGTAGTGAAATGTGGGAACGTTATATGCTAATGAGCTAAAAAAACTGCTATTAAAGAATAGATTCTGAACCAAAATTGACAATTTCATTTCGGCTTCAAAAATTACATGGACCCAATCCATTTTCAAAATATCCGAAGTTTAATGAATAGTTCCAGTTCTTTAAATACTCGGATCGATCACCCAATGCCGTCCTCTAAAAAATATTGTAGGGTTTTAGATTTCATCTTAATGATTAAGAATAATGCTATTTAGCCCCCAATGTGTTTTACACCATCCTAATTAACAATATGGTTAATCCATTTGTACATAATGGATTACCCTCTCTCACATAATGCGCGGGACGCGCGTGTATTTAAAAATTTCGACAATGTGGTCCACATCCTCATTATGAGTATTAGGTAAAAAATTCAGTAAAAAAATTCGGTACATATAGTATGATCCTTAACAATAAATGTAGCATTAACTAATAAAATCACCTAAATGTAAGGATATAAGATTTATTTAATTGTACCTATCATGTATTACTATTTAGACTCGTGTTTTAACACAATTAGGGCTACCTAGATGGTATTACTCAAATGTTTAACCTTTTACTAGAGATGGCAAAAAAACCCGCCCCGCCCCGGAGCCCTGCCCTGAATGGGGCAAAAAAAACCCGCCTCGCCCCGCCCCGAACCCGCCTCGCGAAGTTAAATAAAAATAAAATAAAATTGAACATTGTTTTTTTTTTTTTTTAAATTTTGGACATTGTGTGTTTTTATTGCTTAATTTGTATATTGATGTAGTTATTTTAAATATTGTTTGCTTTAGATTATAAAATTTTGAATTTTTTTTTAATTAATATTGATGTAGTTATTTTAAGTACTGTTTGTTTTGGATTATAAAATTTTGAATTTGTATTTAATTGAAAATTTTTGATTTTTTAAAATAAAAAATAAAAAAAAAATACAAAAGGGGCAACAAACGGGGCAAGGTTCCACCCCACCCCCGCCTAAAGTGGGACGGGGCGCGGGGCGGGATGGGGGATTGGCTGGGCGGGGCGGAGCGAGGGTGCCTCGCCCTCGCTCCTCCCCGCCCCGCCCCGTTGTCATCACTACCTTTTACTTTGAAATCTCGTGACCCTACATTCACTATTACAACAAGACCTTTGATTTAACCACAGATGCAATAGATAGATTTCGCAGAAGGTTCGAACAAAAATATAGTAAATTATGTTGCCTGCCATGAGACACCATGATGGTGAACTCTTGATTTGGTGCAACTTCTATAATAATGAATAGAGAAGTTAGACTGTAGATGTCATAATTTGAAGGGTCCATGACGCTTACATGTGGACAACGATGATGTAGTAAAGTGTGAACAAAAGTTTCACATCGACTAAAAATATAGAAACGCAACGTGTTTGAAAATTGTAGACCTAGGAAATCAAGAAGATAGAAAAAGAAGAGTTGTCCACGTGGATCTTTACTTGGATCGAGAACATTATACAGAATTTCAGTGAACATGAGGCATCTTATTCTAGTTGATGGATTAGTGGGCATAATTTTGTTGTGAAGTTATGGTTAACACATTTCGTAAACGAGTTCAAAGCGTGTATTCTAAAATGATGCATTTACACTAGCTTTACTGGAAAAAGTTATAAGAAAGATGACAAGTTCTATTCACTGATCATTATCAATTCTAGAAATACTAGAATTTGAAAAATCTAAATCACTTTCATACACAACAATGCATCATTTTTCGATAAATTTGGATACTACGAAGCTCGAGCTCGAGACTTGGGTAAAGAGCAGAGGTGTACCCAGCACTCAGCGAGCCCCCGTGAACACCCGTATTGGATTCGTTGGGAACTTTTTGTTTTTTTGACAATAGATAAATTTTTTAGCTTATACTGTTATTTTATTTCATTTTCAAACACTTCCTTCAGTTGAGTTGGTTAGGGTTTGCAATTTTTACGAGATGTCTTTGATTCGATTCCCTCGCTTGTAATTCATATATTTTTAGTTCTCCAATTTTTACCATTTCACAATTTTTACCAAAATTAATGGTAATATGGAGGGGGAGTCGAATCCGTTACTATCCTAAAAAATTATGGGAATGCTTACCATTATGACACTTGCTAAGTTTGAAATTATTTTTAACATAATAATATATATTAAGTTTTAAATATTAATAAACGACTTCAATCTTACGATGGCTGATTGTCAACGTTGACCAGTCAACGTCCATCCAGACTAAATTTCAATGCTTCAACATCCACCCGGATTGAACATCAATACTGGGTCCGCCCCTAATCAGGAGAGCATGTGCCCATTTCATCTCTCACGAATTTTTTTCACATTCTCTAAGATTCGAATTCAAGATATTTGTTTTATGAGAGACTTAAGTTGAATCCTTATAAATGTGATACAAATCCATGAATATAAGATGTGTACAAGCTCTTTCAAATTGAAAACTGCATACGAGTCAATGCTCAAGTGCGATGCCTAGGTCATACGCTAAATATATCATTTTTCGTTCGTTCATTTGCTTCATCATCTACCGGAAGATCTAATGGACAACGATAACAACAAACATAACAAAAACAGCAAATTTAGAAGCCAGATCAACAAAGTTTGAACACAACAAATAGTATTATAATCACTGCGTGAAGATCAAATCATCCTTCTCATCTGATGAATTTTGTGAACAATCACGAATTTCTTGGAGCAAACTTAAAAACGGATCACTTATAAGAAAAATATGTTTGACTTCTTATCGTCAATCAATTTTCACTACATAGTCGCACTAGAAAATGCCTTTATACTCATCTTTTACGAACACCAAAGATAATAGGACGATTACAGAAGAACAGAAGCTTAAATGCAAAGAAATAACGAAAATAATTTAGAACATTACAAAGGAATGTTGAAAGAATGAGACATATTCCCGGTGCTATAATTATAACAACTTGAGTATTATGCAACTTAACACGAAGAATCCTCTTCGAATGAGGCCTCAATTTAGTTCTGTTGATAATTTGTTCGTTTTTTCTTCTTCATTAACTGGTCGATCTTCTATTACAAGTGACATACGATATTTTTAAGAAAAATTTGGAGATTAAAGACTGTATTTTTAGATTCTAATTCTCTATCCATGCAAAATTATTGAGGTTAGGCATCTTTTATCCTAGTTTTTAGCTCCATCTTTCCATCTATTATTGCTTTATTATTCTTTTACGAGATATATCATATCTTGACTATACATACTTTCTTTTCCTAGTTGCATCATCCACTTAGCCTAAGACCCTTATTTAAGTCACAGTAGCCTTCTTCAAAATGTTCCATCTCAATATTCGATTACTCCTCATTTCTATGAACTTGCTCATTTTCCTTCGAAAGGCTACCTTGCACTGTAGCACATACTCTTATAAGGGCTTTCTAGTTTTTGTTCAAGAATTGATATCGCTTCCTGGGATCAAAGTAAAAGTTTCGACTAGAATTTGAATTCATATCACTCCATTGGAGAATGAATGGGAAAAAGGGTAGTACTGAGATCAATATCCCTTCCATCACCAATACTAAACTTCCAGAAAACAAGAAATGTTGTGAAGCTAGCGCCTCGGGCAAAGGCTGGATTTTAAGTATTTGGGAAGTATGCAAAGAAGATAACAATAGAGTAAAATTCTCACTAAAAGTTGGCCTTGCAGTTCTTCTTGTATCACTCCTTATACTATGCCGAGCCCCTTATCAAGTCTTCGGCATCAACATTATTTGGTCCATCCTCACTGTTGCCATCATGTTTGAATTTACTGTTGGTATGTGTATATGCAAATCATCACGCTCACCTAAATATCACTGTTAAAATTTATGTCTAAAAGTCATGATATATCAAAAGAAACTTTTACATCAAAGAATATCATCATTCACGAGGATACAGGTTATGTTCTACTGGTATGGATCAAGTTCATGGACTTTACACAGTGATGCACATATACTTGCATAGACATAATTGAATAATTACCTCGACGTGTTATCTCTGGCGTTGTGTCTTTGAAGGTGACACATTTAATCGAGGGTTCAACCGAGCACTTGGGAGCCTGCTAGCTGGAATTTTAGCCATTGCCATTGCACAGTTAGCCTTAAGCATTGGACGAATTGCTGAGCCAATTGTAATTGGTCTAAGCATCTTCATTGTTGGTATATCACCTGACTACTGACAACAACAAATGAAGTTCACTTTCCTTCCCTTCCAAATAACACTCTCTTTTGATTGTTGCAGGGACAGTTACGTCATTCATGAAGCTGTTGCCATCCCTTGTTCCCTATGAGTATGGATTCCGAGTTATACTTTTCACCTACTGCTTGATAATTGTTTCTGGCTATCGAATAGGGAACCCGATTAGAACAGCCATGGATCGGCTTTACTCTATTGCCATCGGAGCAATTGTAGCAGTGCTAGTGAATGTGCTCATTTTTCCTATATGGGCTGGGGATCAGTTGCACCAAGAAATTGTCTGTAATTTTAATTCAGTGGCTGATGCACTTGAAGGTATATTAATCTAAGAAAAATAGAACAAGAAACGAAAGATGTGACAATAGTAACAAAGAAAAATAAGTGAAACAAACATGTCTGTTAAACCCTTTAATTTACAGATGCTGCTATTCAAATCCTTACAACATAACATTCATCTGGTTGCAGAATGTGTTCAAAAATACTTAGACGATGATGGATCCCAACACCCAGAGTTCTCGAAGACTGTCACGGACGACTTCCCAGACGAACCTGCATATAGAAAATGTCGATCCATGTTGAATTCCTCAGCCAAACTTGAATCATTGGTACTAATCATCTCTATGAAGATGAACATAGATCTTCTTTTCTTTCCTTGCCAGTTGTAACGTAATTCAATCGAACAAGCACTTACCTAGGATTTCTACTAATGTTTCTGGTTTTGCCTCATAGGCCAATTCAGCTAAATGGGAACCACCCCATGGCAGGTTTAAGCATTTCTTTTATCAATGGTCAGAGTATGTCAAAGTTGGTGCAGTCCTGAGATATTGTGCATACAATGTCATGGCACTCCATGGTGTACTTCACTCAGAAATTCAGGTCTGTACCTTCTCTCCTACTGATAATCTTGATAGAAACCGCATACAGATTCATGTTTGCACACCTCACCAAACAGAAAATCCTAAACAACTCAATCCACAGGCCATGTCTACTGAGATACATCATAAGATTGAAACAAAGTTTTACGCTAATTGTCAGCCTATGGCAACCCACAAGAAGTTAAAACTTAAACAAGGCAAAGAACTAAGGAATATACCATGTCATCGAACCATGATTCCATCTCTGAAAACTATAAGGCTCCTCAGCTCCTCGCAACGATGCGTACGTGCGAAGTGTGCCTCTAAAGCGCCCAATGCGAACTTTGCGACTTGTGCGGGCCGGGACTGGGGCTGGGGCGCGAGTGGTGCACTAGTTTGATAGCCTTTGGCTAGCTAATAGTTAGCCAAGTTGTAGGTCACTTATTAAATTATAACTTATACACACATCCCACTATATAAACAAGTCTATTTTCTTGTGAACTTTCGATGTGGGATTCATTACCATATATAAGACACTTAAATGAGCTTATTAACATATGGGCCTATATTGGAGACTTTTCCAATTCATCCAAATTAATTACAATGGCCCACATCATTAAATAACATATTTAATGACCCATATAAATCAATTAATTCCAACAGTTCTATCATCCTTGTTAGTTCTCAAGAATAATGTTCTGATTGCCTAGAAAAGGCATATCATATCGAACGTCTATGAGTTTAATGATCAAGATGAGATTTATACTATTCGTTTGTTCTCTCATATATATAGTGGTTTACATTGGGGAACAAATTACTAAATACCTTTCTGATTATTCTGTGAACAAAATCATCTGCTCAATTCAAATGTCTTGCTTCAGTTTCAGATAACTGTAACTAAAGATTCTTATGGTCTGGTTTCTGAAGAATATATTCCTCAAGGAGAATATACATTTACTCAATTAGCAAAACCTATTAATAACATTATACTATGGGGCCTATGTCGAGCAACTTGTATTAAATCTGTAATATCCATTTGTATAGTTACCATATTTCAACTTGAAAAAACTTGTTAGCAATAACTGACATATGTGCAATTTCTTATATTGTTTTTTTTAGGCTCCCTGTAATCTTAGAATCACATTCCAAAAAGAGATCCAAGATGCAGCCAGCGATGCTGCAGAACTAGTCCGATGTCTAGGCAAAGATATATGTGATATGCAGCGAAGCCTCAAAACAGCATCTCTTCTAAAACGGGTACATAGCTCGACTGAACGCCTCCAACGCGCAATAGATATGCACTCGTACCTCTTAACTTCTACTTATGAGGCACCTGATAGTAATACATCTAAGCCACAACCAAAGCTCTCTCTCACCTTATCAGCTACCCTTTCTAACCTTTCAAACCAACTAGCTGAGCTTCCTAAACCAAACTCCAGCCCACCATCTCAACCTCTAAGGGCTATCCCACATCCACAGACAGAATCTTACCATGAAATGATGAGGAAGCAATCAAGAAGGCTCTATTCTTGGCCATCCCGGGAAGTTGACGCGTTTGAAGAGGGAGGCTTTAGCACGGACTCCATTCCTAAAATGCGCGCGCTAGAGAGAACTGCTACACTCTCTCTTGCAACATTTACCTCATTGCTTATTGAGTTTGTGGCTAGGCTTGATCACTTGGTTGAAGCAGTTGATGAACTCTCAAAGATGTCCAAATTCAAACAGGAGGCTCTTTAATAGGAGTATTGTATATCTATCTACAATCCATTTGAGAAAAAAGATAAAAGGATTAAAACTATAAGGTGGTTCATAACTACTTTTTTGTTACAATTGCAAAATAACAACTTATAGTCCTTGGATATATTTTTCCTCTTTTCTTTCTTTTTGCATTTTATGTATGATCCATTGTGGATAACATTGGAAGATATTTCTAATTTCTGTTTCTTTGGGTTTCTTTTCCTCAGACATTTTCTTTTTCCAATAATAACATCAATTTAAGGATTTAACTTCAAATAGATTCCAAACTTGAGATGATTGTGTCGTGTGTGATTACATGTTTGGTTAAGCTTAAAAAAATGTTAAAACACTTTCCTGTACATCGTTGTGGGTCAGTAGGTGTTCACCCGGGCCCACCTGATTACATGTTTCAATGCCTTTCGTCTTAGAGAAACTTACTTTGTTCGACAATATTGTCAAAAAGAGAAAGATTGTGTACTGAAAATCCAAAAGAAAAAAGTTACTTAAAAATTAAGGGCCCATTTGATTTGTATTTTAGTTTTTAAATTTAAGTTTGAATTCAATTTCCATTTTCTATTTTGAAGGTTTATTTTAAAACAATTCATATAAAGAGGGTTCCAAAACATTTATTGCATATTGACTTCAAAACAATTCTGCATTTATTTGGAGTCAGTTTCATACAACGAGGGTTCAAAAATATAAGAAGTTCCGTTGGTCCACGTAATTTGGAGTGTTCCTATTGCGGGACGTCGTCGTGTATCTTCGGAGACGAATGCCGAAAAATCGTTAGCACCTCATTTCTACTTTACATATTTGATTTCGATAAAATCGAATTATGTCCAATTTTATGCGCGTAAAAAGTTGTTTATTAGAATATAATTTATGCACGTTAATTCCAACGTGTATGAGGTCAATTTTCTTAAACCTTGTCTCATTTTTTGCAAACTTATTTTTAACTACACCTCTCAATAAAATTATTTTACTCAATTTAAGAATTTCTCTTATTTTTTAAATACACATTTTTTCGAAAAACCTCTACTACAAAATCAATTCAAAAAATAGGACTCAAACATAGTCTTTAGTATATACTCTATTTCGATTTTTCTTCTATAATACCATTTATTTTTTTCTCTCTTTGCAATCGTTTAAAAAGAGAATATAGTCAATTTTTTCTACTGAAATGGAGAGTTAAAGAGTGTAATTATTGAAAATACTCTTATATTTGAATTAGTGATATCGGGTTAGTGTTTACACAAAGAAACTCAAGGGAATCTTGGTTAAATATTTTCAAAGACCTTGGCATCGACTTGAAACTTATGTTAGTTTAAATGGCGAGGGTTTGCGAGGCTTTATGGTGCCTGCCTTCTTCAAGGCAGCGAAGATAAGGGGCGTGTTTGGTAGATATTAGGGGCGTGTTTGGTAGATATTAAAATCGGATTAAAATTAAAAAATTAGTTGTTATTGTTGACTTTTATTAGATGAGTGAGACCCAATAACGACTATATTTTTAATTTTAATTGGATTTTAAGTACGAACGAACACACCCTAAATGTTGTTGTTAAGATAATATGACAGCACTGTAACTTATTTCATTGTAGAAATTTTGAGTAAGCCATGCTAAAACTTTGATCAATAAATAATCGAACCATGATAGAAAATGTATGATCAGAGAACTGTTCAACAATTTACAAGCTAGATTGAGTCCCAAATCTAGCCGAGATCATGGAGGCGATCGAGGGTTGATTAGTCAATCCCAGATCTCTATATGAATAAGCTTAGTACTATGTCAACTGTAATTATTTTATGTTAATGTTTAATTATTTCACATTTGCAAAATCATTTGAACATAAAGCATAAATTATTCTCAAACGTACAATTATGATGTTTGATGATGTTAGGCTACCTTTGTTTACACTTGCAACAAGATTCACAATGATAAAATCTAAGATTTCAAAGTGATCTTAAATTTGACGATTGGGAACTGAAACATTCACAAGGGTTATGACAATTATCTTGTTTGGGAATAATCTATTTGAGGAAAAACATAGTACTAATTATTACATCATCCCTCTAATTAAGAACTCAGTTTTACATGCATTTCTTCTATTGTGGAAACTGGAATACTCCAATACCAGTTGTTGTGAAAAGATAAAAGATTATAACCACAATATGAAGAGATTAAAAAAAGGGACTATGCTTCTTATACATTGGGGAATCCATCAAAGTGTCCATTATGGACACCTTGATGAATCCTCCAATGTACATATATCCTTATCCTAAAAAAACTCGGATCATGCTCAAATTCTAACAATTTCCACATTGGTACGAATTCCACTGCAATGAACAAAATTTCAAAAATTCTTCACTTAAAAACAAATTTCACTACAAGGAATAAACTTAAACACTTCAATGAAAAGCACAAACGAAACTTCCCTATCAACAATTCCAACTAGAAATATTTTCCACCTCTACTACCCCAACTAGGGGCAAAAGCGATCTAATGACCACTAAAAAAGGCTGAAACAAGTTCTATAATAGAATTACAACTAAATGCATCAAAAGAAGGATTTTGGCTAGAATCAACATCTTTAACCGCATTCAAACCATTAACAAAATCAGCAAAATTGTACATATGTGTAATCTTATGGCAAAAAATGAGTTTATTTCTAGCAAGTGAATACGATAACACCGTCGTAATTTTAATTTTACCAACATTTCTCAAAACATCTACAAGTGTAAAATAATTAAAATGTAATCAAGTTCGTCAGAATCTTTTCTTGTTATTTTGACAAACCGACAGAAAAATTACCTATGGCTTTTGAAATCTTTTGTTAAACCAAAATTTTTCTCATTTTCTGTCGCCAAATAGAAAAATCACATTTTTAATTGAAAATTCCCAAATCAAAAGTATAGTCATTTAAAATACGAATCAATCAAAGTGCACAATTAGGTCACATAAAGTAACATTAATATCACAATATACATCGTTTTAGATTTTCGATATTTTGTGAGATTCGATATCAAGGAAATGATCAAACGGGTGAAGTCCAAGTACTCTAATCGAATAGTCAGCGTAACACAAAGGTACGTCAACAAAACCAATTTCTCACACAATGCAAGTCTCACATAGTAACTTAAAATGACAATTAAATCAAAGAATCAATTATTAACTTCAAGTACGCAACAAATTAAGGCAAGCAAATTCTAAATCCTAGCAACATGCAATGGTTACCCTACATGGGACCCACAAGATGGCCTACTCGTATTGAATTTTAAAAGATTTAAGTCAATTTATCGAGCAAGCCAAATTTGTGGGCTTGTAAATAAGAAAAATGCAAATTTAACACTTTAGGGCCACCACTATTCGCTCTAAAACTTCAACAACTACAGCAACGTAAGAAAAGACACCCGGCACCCAAATGAGCAAAATCATGCAGATTACAATATTGTCCAAAATTGAAATACAACACTATTGCAGGGTCTGCACGACTTCTAGGAGAACATTCTCTTCAGATATAAATGTTGGAAACTTAGCCACGTGACCACACGCGCCTCTTTTTACTTTGTGCGTGGTTGTTACTCGTCACTTGCCGGAGGTCCATACACCGCCACGCACCTGTCTACTATCTCCACCTCGATGTCCCCGAATTTGAATCTAGGAAAAAGCTCATTGTCCCTACTCAATACAGGGGCGCCCCCACGAATAGGGGAGAGCCAAATGACACCCCGTTTATGTCTCGGTCATTGAGCCGGGACATAAAGCCTCTCTCCTGAATCTATCCTCAGTTTCACCAACCGACCTCAAGATTGATCGAAAATCAAATTTACAGATTCAATATATTTGAATTTTTTTGGACAATTTTGTAACAACTTCTGTTTCTACCTATTTTTAGCCAATTTTGCACAACGTAGTTCTTTGATACCATTTGTTACAAAAGTACTTCGGATAGTGCACACATTCGGCTCAGTTTCAACTGTAAACCGAAAATCAAACATCACAAGCAAATAAGCTCAAACCAATAAACTATGAATCCACTTCAATTGCCCGCTTTTTTGTACCCTCAAAGGACACCGTAATGGTGATTATTTGCAGTCATAATGGAGAAGAAAACATGAGGAAGCAATTGGTTTAAGCTCAAGCACAAAGAAGAGAAAGAACACAAAATAGCTGCCTCACACAATTTCTTTCACTACAATTAACACATCGCTTCTACACGTAAGGAACAAGTATATATAGATTAGGTCATCAAGTTGGGCCACCAAGAATGGATAAATGGGCCAACACACAAAAGGCCAACCACAAGTGAATCGGACTTCGAATGCCCCAAGTTGTTTTCGAGGTTGAGTTAACACGTTGTAGTGTTGATATAATTAATCAAACTCGTTAACATCACCGTCTAGGATCTATTTGGTATTAAAACCCAACAGCTTTGAACCAAAAAGAAAGGGAACAATACATAACTCCTAGTTTTAAAGGTCATATTTCATAAATAACAAACTTATTAAAATATTTCAAAAATCAGGTGATAAATAAATTTATTAAATATTAAAATATAATATACTATACATTAATTATTTCTACCAATGCTACCTTACCTACCACATCCTATCACCCCACCATACCACCTTCCCTTTACCTTTCNATACATTAATTATTTCTACCAATGCTACCTTACCTACCACATCCTATCACCCCACCATACCACCTTCCCTTTACCTTTCCACCGGAGACCGCCATCAACTCCGTCGATCACTCCGACGACCTTTTCGACGACCGTTCCGGTGACTTCAAGATTTTCAGAAAATTAAAATTGAAAATCACACCCCCACCCCCATAGATCCGCCTACCACCACACCATCTCTGCCTTTACCTCCTAAAAAAGTGTCTGAAAACTTTATATAATCAAGTCGTTACACGTGTTATCCGTGACTAATTGTGACCAAGTGTGTGTTTAATGTGACTAACTATGACCAAGCGTGACTATCTGTGACCCAATTTTGTATTAATTGTGACCGTATATGATCAAGTCACAATCGGTCACAATTATCACAAAATTGGTTACAACCAATCACAGTACACGCATATTTGGTCACAAATGATCACTACAAACCAGCACCACAATCCACCA
>CAIGRO010052970.1:0-12129 GCA_903798355.1 Fraxinus baroniana
GGCTGGAGAGTGGGTTGGTGTGTGGGTGGTGGTTGGGTTTTGGGAGAGGGTTCCATTTTGGGGTTACTGTTCACTAGTGAGATGACTTTGATCTAACAAAAACTCAATTCTTAATAATTAAAGAGATGGAATTCGTCTATAACTATGATATTAATCTGCACCACCCATAGGAACAGTAGGTTGGAAGGAAAGATCAGAATCTGGGACATTATCAGTTTATTAAAAAGGCTTTACAAGCATAGTTATAAATAAAATACTAGCTGAATACTGTTCTGCCTGTTGGAAGTACAATACCAGGACCAGTATGCCCTTGTTTGTCCCACATTATTTTTTTCATTTTCATTCTTCTACTCATTTTCAACTACACATTCTTCAATAAAATAATATTTTCCATCACATCAATAACTTTTCTTTCTTTTTCAATCACATATTCCTATTTAGCCCCCGTTTGATTCACATTATTTTTTTCATTCTCATTCTTCTACTTATTTTCAACCACACATTCTTCAATAAAATAATATTTTCCATCACATCAATAATTTTTCCTTCTTTTTCAATCACATATTCCTCATCACATCACTTCAAAAAAATGCATTCTTTCATTTTAATGTGCACAAAACACACTATAACTCCATTTATGCTGCATCAAATAATAGAAATTAATTTACACGCACGTCCATAGAGAGAGGGGGATTACATAAGCCCCCGTTTGACCATCATTATTTCAAAATTCTTAAATTCTCATAATCATTTTCAATTATACATTTACACGATAAAAATATTTTGCACGTATACCCAAAACTTTCTCTTACTTTTTAACCACACATTCTCCAAAAAATCACTATTCAAAACTCCATTTTCTCAAAATAATAGCAATCAAATAGGGGCCATATGTGTACCCACAAATGCATTCAGGAAACCAACTACTCAGTTCTAAAAGAAAAGATGTTAGATTTTTTGACACATCTTCTAAATTATTTTATACTGGAGTTCATTCTTTCTTTGTCACATATTATAGGTGAATCTACACATTATGTCAGTATATTAATAATTCTTTGGCAACCATTTATAGCCACTGTTTGGCCACCATTTCTTAAAACTTATTTTTCTCCGAATTCATTTCCAACCACATATTACAGGGGACCCACAGCTTTCATCAACTTTCCAATCATAGTTTTACTAGCTTTTACCAAAATCTACTAAAAATCTAATTTTTATTCAAATCAAACAGGCGGATAGTACTCAATAGTCATTTACCTTGAGTTCTCGATAAATAATCTCGCTGACTGAGCAATCCAACAAATTCTCATGCTTGAGTGATACAAACAACTCCAATAAACGCCTCCTGAAGACAAAATAGGGTGTGTCGTACTACCCAAAAGCTTAAATTGTGAAGTTTACGTAGAGAAGGTTTTCTTACTTGCATAATGATGACTGGGTAGAAGGATACATTGCACCTTTTGCGGAGGTACCCTGCTTCCTACCTGTTGTTCCAAGAATGACTTCGTGCAAGCCGGACCTATTCCAGCATATTGAATACCTGCAAATAAAAGGATAACAGAACTTCAGAGAAGACATTTTATTATAATATGCTCATTTTCATGAATAAAGGGTCATATTAAACAAAGCCCACCCGCAAGTTAAGGTTGTTAGAGCAGTCTCAGAATGTTGGAACTCCTTGGGTGGTATTGGAGCTACCAAAAAGAGTGGCTGTAAAATGCAAAAAGGACAATTTGTTCAGATGGATCAGTATTATGTTACATGGCCAAAATGCACAAAGAAACCCTGCAAATTACAACCTTATTAACTTGAAATGGGTTCATTAATTCTTTTGACAACAGTAGAATTCGATCGTATAAAGATCTTCTTAGTTGATCAATCACTAGAAAATCTTCAGAACCAAAATGTGACCGACCAGTGGTTATAGAAGAAATGTAAACTGGTTCCAGGAAATATGAAAGCAGAGCTCCTGCATACAAAGAAAGAATTCATGTCAGACAATCTGAATCTGTAGAACATATTTTATCAAAAAAGTTCACGATTGAATTAATTTTTTTCTATTTGAAATTGTGAATTAGCTACTTATACACAAATGATAATAGATATTTGACAAATAAACAATTCTATTTTCACATACAAAACGAATCAGCATAGACAATGCAAGTCACAACACATGTAACAGAAAAATATGGGGACCATGAGTGTTCATGGACTTTTAAAGATGATCACAGTAAAAGAAAAAAACTAACTTGTTTCGCATAGAGACATTCAATTCATGAATTAACCAGATTTAGTGAAATTTCAGGCTGTGCTATTCAGTAACAATCTTCATATGGTTTTCTTATTTGCTCATAATTTGATGATCATAATAAATAGTTAAAGCTTAAGGTAACAGAGGATTGTTACAGCCTCTATAGTACCTACACGGTCCAGGATCACAGGTGATGAAAAATTCTAGACATGCTCGAAAGGTATCAATGCCAGGTTACAGCGATAAGTTTTTCCCATTTGTTCAAGGAAAGGATTAAAGAATGTGATAGAGAGTAAGTTAAGGAACCTTGAACCCCAACAACATTCCAGCGAGCAATCTTGTCAGAGCAGCTCACCGACAAAGTTGTATCTCCTCGACCAGGCTTCCTCTGAACAGTGCCAGAAACTTGAGAACGATTGCCTGAAGACTAATATTTTGAGAAGAAATTTTGAACATCAAATGAATTAACAATTAACACACCATTCTTTCCTTCGAAAGTTAGAATATATTAAGAGTACCATATACAGAAAGACTGTTAAAAGAGTTTCAACAAACATAAACATGGAGGAGAAAAACAAAGATCATTAAAGTTCTTGATGGATATAACATTATTCCAGAAAACATGCAGAAAAAGAAAAATGAATGGGCAGAACATATTTATAGCCCTATGTTGTGCCAACAAAATCCAACAATAACTTTCATATTTGACAAACCAAACCAGAAATTTGTGACACGGACACCAAATATCCAGCTATTATAAGAACTTAAAGACTGCCATCAAAACAGTAATTATACGGATAAAAATAACCTCAAAGCTCATTAACCATCTACACTTTTTTGTGTGTGAACGTTCATGGCTATCATACCACATCTCATAAAACACTTCATTTGCAGTTAAAACTTTGAGATCAGGGTAAATGTCTAGTGTACCATACAGATCTTTGTCTTGACTGAAGGATTAAGATTTAAGGGGCTTGGAACAATCGTAAAGTGAACAATGTTTCATGCATATTAGTTGTCAGTTATTTCAGTAATCAAGATACTCTCTACAGTTGGGTTTTGAACGAGTTAGCAAGCCTCTGAGAAGTCAGACGTTATCTGCTAAAGCATATAATTCCTTGAATTCAGGGACTTGACGTACTTCAGATGGTGATATTTGATGGATTAACAGCCATTTTATTCCAAGACTACCACATTTGTTCTTTTGTTTTCTCTTAAAATAAAATAAAACAAATCAGTCAGCAGAAATGTTATTTCTTGAACTTTCTGGATAGATGGAATTCTTGAAGAACCTCTACATAATTTTTCCATACATTCTTTCCCATTTTTCTCCTGTGACAAGAATTCTGATTAAAGAAGAAATTTCTGGTGAACTTCAAATGATTTTTCCCCATGTACTTTCTTCCACTGAAGGGAGCAGAACCAGACTAAGGAAAATTGTCCACTGCCTAATTATAGTTGATACCAGATGGTTATTGAAGAACTAGCTACAAACTTAATATGCCATTCTTATGCTTGTCCTTGGTGCATTGGCACTGGATCAATAAGCATGAAGTATGTAATATTAAGGCCTCAGAATTTCAAAAAAAAAATCCCCTAGTAATTCCTCACCTGCATGGCTGCATCTAATATGGAAAAAAGAAATAAAGGTGTCAAGTTATCCACATTCCAAAAGTAAAATGATATGTGTAACTGCATTAAAACGAGTATAAATCAGAAACTATTAAATAAGGACACATTTAAAAGAAAAAACTAAAACTGGCTGCACTCAGCCCACTGCTAGTCTTACTAACTGATCCATGCACGAAGAACATGGGGTGGAGGTGGGAACTAAGCAAGATACTGCAATGTTACAGTGAACAGATCTGGTAGCTGTTATGAATCTTTAATTTTTATTTATATTATTTATTTCTTAATGTTATTATTATTTTAGTTTGAACTATTGGAGTTATAGGAGCATTCTTTGTGTTAGTGTTCAGTGGTTTCTATATATTAGGGATCGATAGGAATTATCTTGTATTTTTCTTATTAAAAAATTGTAAAGGAAATTAAATGAAAGGTGGAAAGAATTATTTCTATAAACATAGTGTTGTATTTTGAATTTTATAGGTTCCTTGAAACAGTTTGGGAGGTCTGGCTTCCCTCAACTTAACTCACTCCTCATCTTTTATCCTTCTATTTTGATTTTCTTGTTATGAACAATTTTATGTTCGTCGCGTTTGGTATGGGCAACAAAGAAATGGAGCAACGACTCGAGAACATATAAACCACGGTGAAAACAATGAGTTTCAAACAAAAAGAGTTTGTGAAGAAATTTTCACGCAAGATGAATGAGATATCGAAGATGTTGGATGCAAAATTAAACCCATCACCAAGCAGCCACGATAACAAATTTTTTGGACAAGATGAATACAATTCATTGACTAGCACCATTACATTCCAAAGCACTAAAGTTATAAGTCAGTAACATGTGAAAATTTGCACTAAAATATTTGGCAACACTGGTGGGGTGTCATCATCAACAAAGGTAAAAATTAGTAAAACTTGTGATACAAGATAAGCATAATGGGACAAAAAATAATGCAGTTAAAAGGTCAAACATCCTTTCCAATTAAATCCAGTGCAGCGCCTCTTCCAATCCTCAGTCTAACAAGAAAAAAGTATCTTTGCTTGAAACTATCTTGCTCGAACCCAGTTACACGTGTCGGTACGGCCCATACAAGTACATATACAGGAGTCGGATCCTTCTTATTTTAAAACTTAGGATTCGGATATACAAATAAAAATGATCGAGGATTTTGAAGCGAGTACTGGGTACATCTTACAAACATAAATGTTTTAGAATATTACATACGAATAATTTTAGATGTATCTTATTAGGAGGTGTAGTACTAAATCGAGTTGATTTCATGCCTTGTAAATATTGATTTATGCCTCAAAAACAATTCTGCTGCTTTAAAGATCGTCGGCCCATTCTTTATCTCCCTAAAGTTTCTGCTTCGCCCATATTGATCTCCCTTCCATGTTTCTGCATTTCAGTTCTAAACTGAAGGATCCGACACAGGTCTATACCCATACCCATGTCATGACATGTCAATACTAGTATGTTGTTCAAATTAGAGTCTAAGCATCATAAGCCTAAAAAAGGGGAAAATTTAAACCTAAAAGAGTTGATTCTCTTGGATCGAAACATGAGCCGAAGTATCGTGAATTGCATCTTGCAAATTTCATAAAGTCCTCCAATAATAAAGTGTTAATATTAGAGATATGAAATAGCTTTAATTCTGGGGTGCAGATTCAAAAGAAGTTCATAATGCCTTCATGATTTAATTATAAATTGAGAACAGAGGAGAAGACCATTTCTTTTAGAAAAATTCACTCTTAGGACTTGCATGTTTTGAAACAGCAAGAATGTTATGAGTCTTTAATTTTTATTTATGTTATTTATTTCATAAAATTTTATATATTATTTTAGTTTTGAGCCGAATTATAAGAGCATTCATTGTATTAGTGGTTTCTATATTTTAGGGATTAGTGGGAATTATCTTGTATTTTTCTGTTTAAAAACTGTATCAAAAATTAAATGAAAGGTGGAAAGATTTATTTCTACAAACACAGTCTTCGAATTCGGAGTTTATTGATTCCTCCAACTACCAATACTTGGGTACGGGTTTTCTCGAATTAACCCAATATTCATCATTTTTCTTTTTATATTTTTTATTTTTCGAAACGAACAAATAGCGTTCATATCAATTAATACGAACACGAGTTGATCGAAAAAAAAAAAAAAAAAAAGTGTAGCAGAAGAAGAAGAAGAAGAAGAAGAAGATTTGTAATGTTACGACCTTCTCTTTTTTTAAGAAAGTTATTTGTAGTATTTTTATATTTTAGGAATTATTAGAGTCAGAAGGGGGCAATGTAGTTATAGGAGCATTCTTTGTGTAAGTGGATAGTTGTCTCTATTTCTTAGGAATTAGTGGAATATTATGTATCTTGTATTTCTAGTTAAAGAGCGTAAATGAAAGACGTGGAACAATTATTTCTACAAACACAATAATTGTAATTGAGAGGTTCTTGGTTCCTCGAAAACCAATACTTTGGGAGGTCCGGGTTCCTGAATAACCCACTCTTCATTTGTTCTAATTCTATTTCTATTTCTCATTACGAACAATTTGTGTTTGTAAAAGTAGTATTCTAATAATATCAGTACAACAACTGGAATACAAATCCAATAACCTATACGACGCTTGAAAGTGAACAGAGCAAAATCAACTAACAATGGAAAATGAGGTATATATTCAGTGATATGGAATTCAAATTTGAAATAGCAGGGATACAAGGGGCTAGTTGTAGGTTAAATTTTCCTAATATTACCGTTCATCATAGCAGCAGATTCTGAAAAGCCCTTGGTTATAGAATCAAGTTCTGTAGAGTGGTGTTGCATATCCCTTTGTTCCGAAGGACTAACTGAAGTAAACAGTTGTGAACTCAGTGATGTGTCTCCACCTACAACAATGAGAAGCAGAAAGTTTCAATGGTCAGAGCGAGACACAGTATAGAAAAGTTAGCAAAGGATCCCCAGTACCTACAGGGTAATTGTGATATGTACAAATGTAACTGCCAGCCCGGTCTCAATTTGTATTTTCCTTTGCCACAGTTGTCAGTGCCCAAATGTAAAGGCGAGTATGAAGTGTCATCACAATGCAACACTACGCTTCCATTATTATGTCTATGGTTACTAAAGTTTTCAATAAGACATCCAATCTCTGTGTAGAAGTACCTGTTAGAATTGAGATACCTCTTTAGGCATATAATTCAGCTACGTGCCCCAATGCAGATTGCAGAGTAAGTTTAAAGTGATGAGATTGTAGAAAGCATATATGTAGTAGCCACTTCTATCCAGAGTGATTAAATACATTTAAACAACAACAAAAACAATAAATTGTGTTACACGCAATCTACATATTCAATTGATGCTATAAGATAACTGAGAATAATGGCTCTTAGTACAGATTAGCAAGATTAGGGTTTCAGCACTGGGAGTTCCATGCCGCAAATACAAGTCATTTATAGTAATTCAGATTTTTAATGGATATTGAACGAATGACATTTTAAAATCCTTTTCCAATGGCCACTTCAAGCTAAAGAACTGGGATTACACTGTTTCCACAGACCTTTTAGTTTTACTGTTCAATTCATCATTCTTATTAAACTATACTATTGACAAGACATAACAATTCCTTTTTACATAAGAGAATATTTAATTTGTAATTCAAATACTTTTCTCAAGTTAACTTGATTTCATCAAGCGTGTGTACATGGCGTTACTTTGATGCTGTCTCAGATGGCATGCTATCAGGATTTTAAAGGAGAAATCCAGGAAGAATAAAATCAAATATCCATGGTATCATTTCTGATTGCTTCAACTAGATCCCAATTCATTGCACCAAGCACATCCCTCTAAAAAACATAAGATTTAGAGCATCGACTCACGTAGCACACCAACTCTTATGTCAAGAAATGTCACAATCGTGAACAAAATTGTCCACAAAAAAATAAAAAAATAAATATGCAATTACGCAAGTAAATCACTAGCTCAGTTGTCACTTAATGACAATGGACCACTAATTTCTTTTATCTATTCTCCTTTAAAATTACTATATTGAGCTGAAAGCAAAGGTAAGATATGCTAGAAGGATCCAAAAACCCCTTAAAAATGAGTCGTTTTCCAATATTCATTGTGAATAGTGTTCAATCAGAAGATGCAACCATTGAAATTGTTGAAGTAGCTTGGCTTTTCAACCCTTCCTCTGTTCTTTCCCTTCATTGGGGATGGTGAGCTAGTTATTAGTAATTAACACCAGAGCTGGACTTAAGGAGAGGCCCCAAAGGCCGCCGCCTCAAGCCCAGTTCTTTAGGATGCCAAAAAAAAAATTTGTTTCCCTTTCTTTTTTTTTTTACACACACGAATTACATTCAAAACCTCCCATTCCCATAATTGTCCCGCAGCCCGCTATATCAAAACCTAGACAGTTTCTTCAACAATGATATCGTGAGAATCAAGTAGCAATATTCAAAGCCAGACCTGCCGCAGCAGCATTTCAGTACTGAGGTAATTGTTTTTTATTTCTGCAATTTCCATATGTAATTGCAATACGCATTTTATTCTTTAGGTCTTTTGGGTTTATTTATTTTCTGCAGTCAATCATTTGTTGAGAATGTTCCCTTACATATTTGTATTTTAATTTTAATCTTTAGGTGTTTTTTTCTTTGTTGATTTCACAATGTTGCTGAATTTTAAAATTTGATTAATTATGGTTATTGACCTTGTTCAGACTTGAAAATTAGGTCAAGGTTTAACTTTGAAATTTGTATTCTTACAGTGTCCCTTATTTTACACTAAAAGATTTTATTCTTTATAGGGTTTAAATTAGTATAGTTATTGTTAGAATATTGACGTAATTTTTAGACTGTATTTTATGGTCATGTAAGAAAAGAGAGCCACTAAGGGTTGAGACTTGAGAGTCTGGGAAATTATATAAATCAATTGTTTTGTTGTTTATACAAGTAATTTCAATGATGGGTTTGTCCGTCCAAGAGAATTGCTTTTCTTCGAATTTTGATGATCCTGAAAATTGGAAGAACATTTACATTGATCAAAAGATGAGGGACTTTTTAGTTGAAATATGTCCAAAAAAAGTTGATGACGTCTTGCTTCCCAACTATAGTTAAGGTAGATATTTTGAATCATCACAATATAGAGGCAAATGGGTAGCAACTAATAGAAGATGGCTAGTGTATTCAATTTCTTTGGACAAGATCTTTTATTTTTGCTGCATGTTATTTAAGAAAAACAATAAAAAATATTGGCCAATTGGATAATGACGGATACAAAGATTGACATAATGTGAATCGGCATCTTACAAAACATGAAGTGGCTAAGGAACATAAAGGTTGCATGACTAGTTGGATGGAACTCGAAAATAAGCTTCAAACAAAACATACAATTGACAAAAGCATGCAACTGACCATCAACAAAGAAAGAGAGCATTGGAAACAAGCTGGGAAGCACCGACACGCTACAGGCGACAACGTATCGGTGTCCAATACGTGTCGGACACCGGTACATCTCCGACACGTGTCGAAGCCCTTGTGGCATGTCGGAAACAAAATTAAAATAGACGGCTGGAAGAAAACAAAGCTGGAATGGCCGGAAGAAAACATAAAGATGGCTTGAAGAAAACAGAAACACGGCCGGAAGAAGAGAAGGTTAACTTTGAGAAGAAAGGAAAAAGAGAAGAATGACCAACTCTAAGAAGATAGGAAGAAAAGAAAAAATGAAGTGAGGAAGAAAAGAAAAAACGGTTGAGCTAAAAGGCTAAACCTAATTTTTAATTCAAATTTTTGGGCCCAATTGACCAAATATTAAATGCTATGTAAAATATATTTTTCTAGTAGGTAGTTAGAATTTTTTTTTACAACTTTACCTTTCAACGCAGCAAAAAGTTAATTTTTATGTTGATCAATTTTTTTTATCATTTTATTTACCATTTTATCCTCAATAAAAAATAAACTTACAAAGGAAGTCAAAATTATGATGCGATAAGTATAAAAAAATATTTAATTTAGACTATTAAATTAAAAAAATAAAAACTAATAATATTTTAATCAACGTGTCGACGACGTATCGTGTCGAAACATTTTTATAAAATCACGTGTCAGCGTGTCCGACACGCATCGAGTAGAACACTCGTGTCCGTGTCGGTGCTTCTTAGGAAACAAGTTTTAACGAGGATAATTGCTATTGCGAAAAGACTCGCTAAAAATACTTAGACATTTCGAGGAGATTGTGAGCAAGTTTATGTTGAGAACACTGGACTTTTTTTGCAAATGATAGAAATGGTTGTTGAGTTTTATCCAATAATGAAAGAACACATTCGACGTGCTATGGACTTTTTTTGCAAATGATAGAAATGGTTGTTGAGTTTGATCCAATAAAGGAAAAATACATTCAACGTGCTCAAGTACATGAAATTCAATATACATATTTTGGTCCTAAGATTCAAAATGAATTTACACAAATGTTGGCACGCGAGGTGAAAAGTGCAATTGTCACAAAAGTGAAACATGTAAAATATTTTTTTGTCATTCTTGATTGTACTCTGAATGAGAGTCACGAAGTGCAAATGTTTCTAATAATACGATGCGTAGACCATTTAATAGACTCACCGACGTTACAAGAATATTGGATTGAATTTTTAAGGTGGATGATGCATCAGAACTTCGACTTTTCGCTGAACTTAAAAATGTGTTTACAATCTTGAACTTAATATTGAGGTGTACAAAGAAGGTTATTTGAAATAAATTCTAGAGCTTTCTATACTCCACGCGGTTGTCATAGCCTTAATCTGGCATTATGTGATATGACAAATTATTGTTCTACAGCTATGTCCTTTGGATTGATACAACATATCTACACATTGTCTCTTCTTCTCCCAAGCGATGAAATTATTTTAAAGATAAGGTTGAAAGTTTGACACGTAAGCCATTGTCACAAAAACACTGGGAAAGTTATATGGAAAGTGTCAAGCTTGTAAAAAAGCAATTTGTACAAATAAGAGATGATTTACTTGACTTGGTAAACATTGTTGAAGATCCTAAAATAAAAAGTAAGGGTGGGTCATTAGCAACATATGAATTTGAGAATTTTGAGTTCTTGCTCGACATGGTAATTTGGTATAAGTTGTTGCATGCAATTAATATTGGCCCCTGTTTGTTCTACATTTTCTTCCAATTAGTAGAAATTTTGTGACCGTTTTTTTCAAATTGCTGGGCCCCATTATCACACATTTTGGTCAAAAATGTCGGCTAGAAATCTGTGCAACGGTCACAATTCTTATACAATTGGGAAAAAAATGTAGAACAAATAGGGGCTGTGAGTAAATTTTTTTAAGTTAAAAGCACAGATGTTGATGAAGTCATCAAGCTTTTACATGCACTTATTTTGTTTCTCGAAGATTATAGAGTCTAGATTTGTTAGTGCCATGTATAAGCTAAATAAATGGCAAGTGAAATGGGAATTGAAGTTGGATTCCAAGGGAAACGCAGCATTCGAAGAAAGAAGCAGTTCGATGAAAGTGACAGTAAAGAGAAAACACAATTAGCTGAAAAATCTTTTAGAATTGATTATTTTCTCTTTATAATTGATTAAACTCGATATTCACTTCAAACTCGTTTTGAACAATTTATACTTTATGAAGAGATATTTGGATGTTTGTTTAATTTGGATAGAATAAACAGTACACATGTTGACAGCTTGTTGAAATTTTGTGAGAATCTTGAGCAGTATTAGAAACATAATAGACATTGAGACATTATTGGTGATGACTTATGTTCGGAATTGATAGTCTAGAAGTGCTATTTACCTAGAGAAACAAAAAGAGCAATTGATGTGCTACATTACTTAAAATAAATGAATGGTTGTTTCCCAAATGCTTGCATTGCTTAAAAGATTTTGTTAATCATACGTGTTACAATTGTATCAGTAGAAAGGAGTTTCTCCAAGTTGAAATTGATGAAGCTTATCTCTTATTAACTATGTCACAACAAAGAGTCAAAGATTGAATGGATTGGTCATGTTGTCCATCAAAAAGAAATGGTTGAACAACTCGAATATTCAAAATTAATTGATATGTTTGCCTCTAAAATTGCAAGACGAGTTGTATTTAAGCAATCACTTAGAACATTTTCTCATTGTTATTTGATTGTAATATAAATGTTTTGAATATTTCATTTTATATGTTGTTTTATTGTTGATTTTAAATGAACAAATTTCATTTCGTAAAACTCTTATAAATGAATGAAAAAAAAAAAAAAAA